>WAAE01020246.1:75547-131272 GCA_013400495.1 Nicator chloris | reverse complement strand
GAGCAGGCTGGTGAGACAGCTTTAGGCTGGGTCTTAAACAGGCACAGGGGGAATCTGAATGTGCCCATCTCACCTGCCAAGTGAAAAACCAAACACTAACTAACTAGCAGTACAGACAGGCAAGCACTGGCTCTCTGAAGTAACTCTGCAAATCTAACTCACCCCACATCACTCTTCTAGACGTGGCTGCTGAAACACAGAAGGAAATTATCGGAGGAATTACTTTTTCTCCAAACCCCAGACTTTTTCCAGAAACGAAGTGTTTTTTTCCCCCAGTCAGCCCTCTTTGAGAATATATGGAGCATGTTAGATGTAAGGGAGAGTGCAATATGTTTTGAGAAAATTCACAGTTTTCTAACCTAGATAATGTCAGCAGAAATTTCTTTATTTGCACGGTGTATTATCAAAGCCAAGAGAAAAAAGTTATTTAAAAAAACAACAAAAAAAGCATTTTTGTAGAACATACGAGAAAAGACATTTGGGAAGACAAGTAAAAATTTGGAGAAGAACCAAATACCATTCCTAAATGTTTAAATTTTTATTGAGTCCAAGATGTTGAAATAAGTATTTTCTTAAGATACATGTCCCTAATGAATATCATTTAAGAAGAAGTTAGGGAAGAGGTTTGATTTTTGTCAATCCTAGCTGTAAAACATACACACAGAATAGCACATGCATGCAGGATCCTTAAGAGAAAGTAAGGACAAATAAATTTTAAAAAGCTGTTCAGAATGCCCACAGTATATTTAATCCATCAAAGTTACCTTAATTGTGTTTCTGTGAGCCTGAAGGAGAAAAATATAAATAGAATCTCCTGTGGGTGTGAGCTATAATATCTGGTTCTTCTCTTACCTCCATGTTTCCTTCATTTCTCTGTCCGTAGCTGGGAAAAATGTGCCATAGCATTGTCCTGCTCATTCTGAAATCAACAGAAAATTTCATGTTAGACCTGCCAAAACATCATGACTGGAATATATGACACGTCAGTGAATGGTTTTGGGTTTTTTTGGCGTCCATGAGGAAAGAATCCAGAAGAAAACAGAATTTCAAATGTGTGCCATCCCTCCCTTGAAAATGTCTTTTGGTGGCAGTGCTGACCACAGAGGAACAAGGTGTCATTTATCATCCCTTCTGCAAAAATACAGCAAACAACTCTGACAAAGAAATGGGGCTTCGAAGTCTTAAGAAAATAATAAAGAGTTAATGAGAATATAATGTCCTTCAGGACTCTGGGAAAACAGAAACAGAAGCTTTTAAATCCTCTAGTTTAAAGTCTTTGCATTGTCCCTTTATTTATCTCTATATACCTTCATACAAAATGAAACAACTTGCTGCTGGGAGATAGGTACATGGAGCCCTGATTTCATAGTCAGGCTGTTCTGCTAAAAAAAGGGCCCATCAAAACAAACAAACAATCAAAATAAAGAAACAAAAGGTTTTCCTATAAACGGATATTCCATTTTGTTAATTATTACAATAAAATAATAAAAAACCTTTTAAAGTTCTGGACTCTGAAAAAAGACCCCGTATCTCAATACTAATTACTAGTACTAATAGAGATGAAACATTTGCACTTAACTACAGACTGAAATGGAACTGCTAATTCATTGCCCTTTATTTCACAGCAAAAATTATTTGCAATTATTCCTCTCATAAGAGATTCTTGGTCTGCCACAATTCTAAGCAAAGACAGAATTAAATAATATTCTAAGGTATTTTTCAATTTCTCTCCCAATTTTGGATAAAACTATAAGGAAAAGAAGGACTTTTTTTTTAACCAAGAATTTTCAAATGAAATAAAATTAGTATGATGCAAACCCTGTGAAAGTTCATATTGGTCCCAATGTAAAATATTAGTTAGCCCATACAAAAAGAAAACTAAATCAGAACCTCACAGCAGATACAGTGCTATCTTCTAGTTTCAATATCCATAAAACGAAACCATCGACACCTCAGGTCCCAGTAGTATCTCATAATTACATTTTCTTAATTTGTTCTTTTGTCCTGCAGTAGTGCCATGGCAACCCAACTGAACCAAAAGCAGAATTTAGAAGGCAAGGCTTGTGAAGGAAGCCTGGTGGTGCAGTGGCTGACATCAGTCATTTATTTGGCAGACAGACTCTGTAAAGACAATCAGATTTCCCCTTGTTCAAATTGCCCAGAAGACATTTGGTGCCTTGGGTTAGAAACATGTTCTTCACCTGAAGCTGGTTTTAGCACAGCAGGTTTCTTTGCTGGAATTAGCAGAGCAGAGCTGAACTCCTGTGTTTGCTTTCAGGACTGATTGCTGCTGCTCTGGAACCATTTCAGAAAAAGTGAACCTGCTTTACCAAAAATGGAGCTGGTGTGATTTTGGGACATTCTGGGTTTCACTATTTCATCCATTTTTGAAGTGTTTATTCACTTAAATCTGAAGTATCTAGTATCTAAACCCTCTTAGCTGGTTATTTGTCTTTTCATTGATTTTCTTATCCAAATTAATAATGGCCTCTATATTATTTCCCTTAAAATTGGTCTGCAACTGTGTCTCAGTTTTGGAGACAAATTTCAGGAGAAAACACCCTGGAATGAGCGTTTCCTCTGAAGGGAAAGGGCTCCAATAACCCCCTTTTCTTCTGCCAATGAGAGAAATTGAAACCAGTGGGTGAAAGTGAAGAAAATGAACTGTTTATCAACAAAACAAAGAGAGGGGGTTGGGGGTGCCTGCAAGGCACAGAAAAGGATTGAGTCAAAGCTAGATACAAACTCCCAGAAACTTCCCCTCCACCCACATACACATACCCACACAGAACAGAAAGAAATCCAAAAATGCCCAGGGAAGAGAAAATACACGGGCTGACCGTGTGGCCTGGAAGACAAAATGGCAACTGGTCCCTTTTGTCTCTGGGAAGGCGAGGAGGAGCTCACACAGCAGCCTGGAGTGGAGCCAATGGGAAACTTGCTGGTTTTCAACCTCTGGTGTTGGTTTTCCTCCTCACAGCAGGCGAAACTGGTGGATTTTGATGTCCCTTCTTTTGCTGGTATGGTCTTCTCCCATGGTTCCAACCCACTGTGGCCGCCCCATAGGCTCTCTGGACCGGAGAGAAAAACAAAACAAAACAAAATGAAACAAAACAAAACAAGGCAAAACAAAAATCTGCTGAAAGGATTTGCCGGTGAGAAGCCCCCAGGCCAAGGGAATGAATTAAAAAACCCCAAAAGAAACCAAAACAACAACCCAAAAAAACCCATCAAAAAACCCCAAAAAACTTCTTGCCTAAACTGGTGAACATGAATCCAGCAAAGGACAATGAAGTAACAATATGTGTAGCCAGCCAGTCGTGCTGGAAAGAGGGATTGAAAATATCCCGCGCCCTGGGCTCCCGGCCTCACCACCGCCTGGTTCATCCTAAAGGTACCACAGACATTTCTGGGCATAAAGATGATCAGGGAATTAATTATCGTCACAAAATCACATCAACAGCCATTAGCCATACAGAGAATCTCCTCTGAAGTTGGACTCAGTTATTGTTGTGTAGGCCTGCATTTGGATTCATAGCACGTTCCAAACAATAAATGAACTTCATGCTACCGTCTGCAGCAGTCAGATATCAGATTCCATTTAAACACAGTATAAAATGAAGTACACTATCTCAGCACAAGAAAATAAATACTTATATACATATTTAATTAAAAGCAGCACTTACTACATCTGAACACTTCCTAGCAAACCATTATATAACCATACTCTGTTATTGGATTGTAGTCAAGTTAGGAAATAAAATGTATCTAATCCTAAAGCCCAATCAAGTTGTCATACATAAGACCAAGAACATTAAGGGTATCTCAATATTCTCTCCTTGATGTTTGTTCTTAATTAGACTCCTTTTTCACTACAATTCCAGAAAGGCACTCAAAGAAAATAATCATGATATTATGAGATGCCACACAGGGGACAGGGAAATTCTGCAAATAATTCCTTGAGACGGAAAGCAAAATGTGTTCCTGTCAAAATTATGTTTTCTCATGCAGTGCAGGCTTCCAAAGATGAGCTATACCCAGGAAGCATTAATGTGGAATCTGAAGTGCAGAAACTCCAGTAACTATGCACAACTCCCAGGTGGCCTCTTGCCAAAATTTCTTGATGAGTTTACAGAGTGCATCCAATTTGGATTTGTACTTTAGCCCTTGGAAAAGTCATTACGTACAGAAGGGAAAAACAATTCTGGAGTTTAACAAGAGCGAACGCACTTGCAAAAAGAACCCTGCTAAATTTGACCGTGTGTTTGTGTTCTAAGTGACTAATGGAGGGAAATGAGCTCATACATGGAGAAAGATTGTGTCTGCCAGCCTTATCTCTAACATCAAGTGGGAACAATGTCTGCAGCTCCTCTCTTCTCCTCTTCCAGGGTAACTCTGGAGAGAACTCTGATTCAGACCTTGATAAAGTCTCCTAAAACCAGTCCTCACAGATTTCTTGTTTTCCTTAACATCACTGATTACAAGTGTTTTTGCTCCTGAACACCTCTCTCTGTCTCAGCAGTGCAATCCCAAAGGCACTCCTGACACACACTGTTCTCTGGACCAGTTATTTGGTACCAGCACCCTTCTGCCCCCAGTTTTGGCAAAACACCTCCTCAATCTTATGATGTCTGTCATCACCCAACTGAAAAAAGACACCTCAGCTTTAACATAAATGCACTTACAAGTATGAGTTTTGCAGAAAAGGGTTTATGGATAATTTTAGTCCCCAATCCATTAGGAGCTGTGTCTAATGTCACTGCACATATGCCTTTCCTGCCTGGCTATTCTGTTTCTTTATTAGTTTTCTGCAAAATCTTTGACTCAGAAAATGTATCATGAAAAACTGAAAAGCATTTTTCCCTGTGGAAACATTGCTGTAGTTTCAACCTGAGCTGCCCTCCTAGGTCAGTGGCTAATTTCTCCTCTTCAAGCAAATTACTTTTAAGGGTGCATCTCTGGTAATTTTCTATTCCACCCTATTACATGATCTATCCACATTTCGAGTCTTTGTCCAAAAATCTTTTTGGCTGCTCATGGAATTATTCATTAGAAGAAACAACATTTTCCAAATAACTATCTAATAATGTGTGCCCAAATTCATATTTCAACATACACATTGTTGACGTGATTTTTTCCCCCAATACCTACACAATGAGGTAAAATGCTTTATCTAAAAAATGTGAATCCAGCTCATTTTAAAACTTAGCAATTATTTTCACTGCATTCTCCTCAGTGTTCATGGAAGAACAAATACGTGAAGAAGCATAGTAGCCTCAATAAAAAGTATGATTTTGATAGATGATGCATACTTTTCTACCATTTAGTCAGTAAAATCATAACAGCACTTGAAATAATTAGCACTTCTGAAATGCAGGAGCAGCTAACAAGATACATGGAATACCCATGAGCAAAATTTCAGTTATAATAACACACATGGAATATCTATGAACAAAATTTCAGTTATAATAACACACATGGAATATCTATGAACAAAATTTCAGTTGTTTCTAATCTGTTCTTTTTCACTAGCAATTTATGTGGAAATCTATGTCGAATGAACAAAATTGCCTATAACCTTCTGTTTTGGTGGGAATAAATAAGTTAAAATTATAGTTCAGAAACGTTTATCTTCTTATTTGCAGCAGAGGCTTAATCCTGTTGTAATGGGACACTAAAGCCAAGTAGAGATGAGTGGAGGATGGGCTTGCTCCAGGTACACACCTGCTGGGAACTGTTGGTACAGACTGTCCAAAATGCACATATTTCAACAAAAAATCTAAAGAGACAAGTAACTGAAAAATCAACTTGACACTCTACTTTTCTTATCACCCATGAAAATATTTGCATCATTTCAGCTTACAGATACTTGACTTGCTGTGGACTTTCAGGGAGAACAGTGGAAGATGGCAAGTAGCAGGTATTAAAAAAAATATTAGGGAAAATTCTAAGGTTCTAAACCCCTTGATTTTCTGCTCTGTAGACTATCTCCTTTATTCCAGATTTGAAGAAAGCACATTGCTGAAGCACAAAGACAAGGGAAGTCCCACCTCATGCAGGAATTTTACAAAACAAACAGGGAAATCTGAATGGATCATAAATATGCAAAGAAAAACCCCCCACATAATTTGTTTGTTTTTGAGACATGCCCTGTATCAGAAGCACATTTGATTGAATTGAGGACTTTGGGTACAGGGTTCAGTGGAAGTGTGTGCTGGTACAGGAAACATTTGTCATTGCAGGGTGACAGACTGTAAGTCAAGATGCCAATCATTACAGGATAACAGATGTCTTCAGTTGTCTGCTGGCTCTTTATTTGGAATTTACTGTATTCCAGAGACAGCCAGGAATACCAAAAGATAACACTTCTTTATTGTGATGAGCAGAGCAGGTTTGCCCTAGTGAGCAGTCAGAGAACAGGAATGCTCCAAGAAATGAGATTAGCAGAACTGAAAGGGACATGTCACATTCTCAGCAGTGCAAGTCCAACAGCAGGAACCACTTTGCTTACAAGCCTATTATCTGCCTTGCCTGGGGCAGCAACAGTCGGAGCAAACAAAATTCTTTGGTAAAGTTAAAAGCAAATTTAAAAGACTAAAACTATTGGAAAAAAATTAAAAAAAAAAAAAATAACCAACTAACAAACAAAAGCAACAAAACAAAAACCAACCAAACAAAAATCCAACCAAAAAAAAAACCCCACCAGGAATTTAATTGTACCTGTCTCGGACCATCTAATGAATAGGACTAAAATCAGAACACTGAAAACTAGGCTCTGATGGAGAAAGCAATGACAGAATGTAATATTTTCCTTGTCAAATCACTGCTTCTTCTTCTTAAAACCAGTAATTTGTACAAGGAATTATGGCATGAAATGCATGAGAATACAGTGAAACAAGAGTATTGAAGCACTACTTCCACTCCCTCTTGAGCTTCCAGATCACTGAAGACATTTTGGACGTGTCAGTAGCCTAATCCTGGCCAGTGTCTGTCAGGATTTGATAGGAAAATATTTTCTGTGTTAATTTTGTATTGTAAAAGCTAACTTTTCATGATATACAGAATTATCGAGCAGAGTAGGAATATTACCTATAAAACTCTTCCAACTATATGTGGATGGTTTGAGAAGAAAAACCTTATTAGGCAGTTAGCACAAAATTCTGTCCAGCACCTAGGATGGTACAGGAAAATTAATGCTTCAAAAAGCATTTATCAATATGTTGTAATTCATGGAATAATGAACAAAAATCCTGTTCTGTGCCTGGTTCCCAGCTACCAGTGTGCAAATACCAGTCAATACCAGAGACAGAGACTTCCTCTGAGAAGCATAATTTCCATGTCTTTAAACTCGTGTTGTCTTAATCGCAAGGTTTTAAATTAGAAATATTGGTAACAGTAGTAGGCTTTCTCAACTGATTTCTGAAGCATAATAATACATTTTACATTTACACCCAGCTTTAAAATCATTCCCAAAATGCTGAACAGGCCAACAAAAAGGGTGTAAGGAACAAAGTAAAATTAAACTTTTAAGAGATGTTTCACATTTCAGACATTATTGTAAGAAAGATTATCCAACTAAGAACAGACTTTTAAATAATAAAAAAAAAAATTAAAAAAAATCAAAAGTACATCTCAATACTAATTTCATATAAGACATAGGCAGCCAAGGTTTGGTGTGTGGGTCAAAATCTTTTGAATCTGAAAAAAATCTTGTGAGTCTGAACCTTTTCAGCTGAACACTTACTAAGTGAGAGATCAAAATTAACAAACTTGATCCTAAGGACCCACAAAATTTGTTAAAATAGCCAAGAAATCTGGTTTTGCTACTCATCAGGCTTGCACCTTATCTGAGAATATGGGTCAGTCTAGTTCCCCCGCACAAACACTGCAAAAGCACTGAAATGGTTCTGGAAGTTTCAAATGCCCAAACACCCAAAAACGCCAGCGGCTTTGGCCACCTGAGGCTCTAGCACAGTCAAGGATCTGAAACTCACACTGCAAATATTAAATCCCCACCTATCACATTGTTCTTTAACTCAGAATATCTTCCTTCTAGCTGGATTAAAATTGATGATGCCTTCTGTTTGATCTAGGAAAGAACCCCACTTGGATCCAAAACCTACTTAACTGATGAAAATGGGAATAAAATTTCTGTGTCATTGACAAACCAAACACATCTGAGTTGATGTTTTATGTCAATAACATTTTACAACAGAAGTTATGGCACAAATTTCAGTACTTTTGAGGCTGGAGTTCTCACTGATAGAAACTCCAAATCATCCCAATGCTTGGATCCCAATGTGGGCGATGGACAGGACACAGCATTCTCTGCCATGCTGAGTTTACTCCATCAGCTGCATCATATTTGAGTCATTTCTTATATGTGATAAATCACACTAAATAGCCTCCAGTGAGCTGTTCTGTCCTCTGTGGAGAGCAGGTATCCTGCTCCTTGTGTATTTACCACTTCTCATGGCAGATTCTGCATCTTTGATAGCGACAGCTGTTAGAAAATGTTATTGACGAGTTTTGGGTTCCTGTTGTGATTATCCCTCAAGGAAAACAGTCACATTGTCAGCAGACTAAGCATTGTAGACAACAACAGATACATATTTGTGTAAATGTTTCCATCATTTGCTCTATGACTAGAGCAGCTGCTGATGAAAATTTTTTAATTTTCAGGTAATTAGAAAACATTTCTTTCTCTGTCCATATCCTCAGGAAATACTATCATTCACTGTTCCCAGTGACTGTTTTACATCTATTGCAGGAAAGAATCCCATCCAAGTGAAAGCTACAAACATGACAATTACAAACAATTCTTCAATCACAAACCCCAAAAGCTAGTCCAGTCAAAGTACAGGAGTAGGAATTCTATTTCTCTGACTTTTTATTTCCATCCCTACAGTCATTTGCAGCAATTGCTACGTGATCAAAATCAGAAGTCCTGTCATGCTGAAATCTTTGAGTCTTAAGTATATGTAATTGTATTTGAATATGTGAAATATTTATTTACTGTCAAGCTGCTGAACAAAATCAGAACATTAAAGAACTTCAGCAGAGCACCAGAAAAACAATACTTAATTCATTGAAGCTTGGTGGTTTTTTTTGTCAAAATGGTTTAACTGAACCAGGGATGACTGAAATCCCACAAGAATGGCTAAATTCTCTCTGTATCTTCACTAAAGGCAGAGGCTGCAATATTAAAGCACACAACTATTTCAACTGGATTTTCTCACTGCTGTTCCCTGTTTTATACCACTTAATGGAACTCCTGGGTTTTATGACATCACTGAGAAATGCTGTTATCATAAGTTTGTTTCTGCTCAGGTATTGACTCAGGATCAGCAGAAAAATTTAGAGTGTAGATCTGAATATAGATTAGAACAGGCACAGCTGTGAGCCAGGGACACTTTTGCCAGGTTTACATTATTTCTATAAGAGAAACATTTATTGGCAATAACTAGAAAAATGGTCAGTAAAGCCAACAAAATTTAAAAAAAGAGGGACTGAATGGTGAACAGGACCACAACTTATAAAATATTATTAGATAAATTCAGAAAAGAGATTAATTTAAGAGAGACATGTTCTGTTAGGAGGCCTTGGGCAACAAGCTTCCAATAACAGAATTAACATCAGGGCAAATTGTGCTAACAAGTGTGTTAAACTGCATAAACTTTTTTTTTCTTGCTCCCAAACCTACAAATACAATCTCCTGCAAAGAAAAGGATATCTATGCTTAAAATGGAGCTATGATGCAAAACATAAATGTGTTCCATAAATGATTCC
This sequence comes from Nicator chloris, assembly GCA_013400495.1. Classification (NCBI taxonomy): domain Eukaryota; kingdom Metazoa; phylum Chordata; class Aves; order Passeriformes; family Pycnonotidae; genus Nicator; species Nicator chloris. The sequence goes on along the minus strand of WAAE01020246.1, from coordinate 121,483 downwards.
AAATTCTAAAGTTCCTGACTCATAATATTTCTGCTAACATGTTTCACCAGACTCCAATACTGTGGTTCATACTAGCACGGTTGATTTAAGCGAGCAGAAAAACTCACCATGGCATTAATTACAGAAAATGTCTCTACTGAAGAGTGTGCAAACCAATATATCTACTTAATTAAACAGATGGGTGTTTAAAGCACAAATGTAATATTTTCGACAAATTTACAGAAAAGTAAATCAGAATATTTTACAACACATCACAACTAGAAGTGATAAAAGGGTGTGATTAATTTTTCCTTTCCTGAGGCCAAATTTGGCTGCTGGTTCCACCCGCTCCTTGTATTGCCTGGAGTTTCAGAGAAGACAAACTCCTGGATTCTCCACAGAAAAGCCCAAAGCAAACAGCCACAGCAACTGTTCCTGCAAATGCCATCCAAGAGGAAATCCTGCCCCAATGTTCTTATAGCTAATTATTAAAACCTTAATTCCTTTTTATCTTATTTTTCTTTTATCCTTATTATTCCTTTTATCCTTATTATTAGGATATTATTTTAATTATATTTTTAAATACCCAGTTTCACAGCAGCGAAAGATGTTTGCCCTTGAATTCAAAGCACATTTTTTTTTCAAAGAAAAGAGAATAAACGGAAAACTTTTATTTCAACAAGAAAAGCTGGGCTTTTTGTTAAATTTGTTTGTTTAAAGTTGCTGTGATTAAAAGGGGAGAGGGATTTTAATTATATCCCAGGACCTCTTGAGCAAATGAGATTACATTATGCACTGAAGTTTTCTTAGTTATGCCTTTCCTTGCACTACTAATTGCTTCTGCTGCTTGCAGATCTGCTCTAACAAGACTGGTCAGTGAAATGCAGCCTGTGGATCCCTGTGCTGCTGCTGCTGACAGACAACCACTCTGAGCCAGAGGTGTGCAGGATTTTCTCAGTAACATTATTACTATGCAAATTTGGAGAGTCCAGTTCACCACCATAATCTTTTTGCTTTGATTGGCTCTTACGTTCAAAATTTTCAAGATCTGTCCAGCAACAAAGACATATCTCAGCTTCTCATTTCTTGTTAAATGAGCAATAAACTTCAAGGTCAAACCCAGCGTGGTGTAATTACCTCATTAATTGAAAGTACTCTCGAGTTATCGTTTTAATAGTATTAAGGAGAAGAAAGGCTGGGACCCATAAGAGTGAGTGGCTCTGGCTCACATCTTGGCTTTAGCTAAATAAATAACCCAGACTGAAAGCTCCAAATGCTTAATCTCAATCACAAACTAGCAGTTTATTTCTAACAATAAATCTATTCTGTGGCTTGATCAGACTGCATTCAAGTTATCCATAAAAGCTGATTGACTTGAATGATTGGGGAAAAAATTTCCTCAAATAATATTCATTGTAGAGACTTGGCACTCTCTTATATGGCATTTAATCCTCGTGATGCAGCAGCACAGCTCACCATTGATATATACTAATGACTGTTTCATTCAGTGCAATTGAAGTTACACTTTTTAAAAAAACTAATAACACATTGATTTTTCATCCCTCTATGACAGTTCTGGTCCTGCAGGCAGCACAGCCATTGGTGAGCTGATCCCTTCAGAGCACCTTGGCTCTCCGAGGGCCCAAAGGCAGTACCACATGGAAAGTCTGAGGCTCTCCCACCTTTCTGGTGCCCTGACACTCAGGAGAAAGTTGCAAACATTTCAGTTATTGTAATCATGATCAAAATAACGCAAATCAGTCACTTCAGCATTCACAGAACAAATCAGGACCCCTCCCCAGGGTGCCCTAAGGGCCCTGCACTGCAGCATCCTCTTCTGGAGCTGTGCTGGGCATCCCTTGGGCACAGCCTGGCCAAGGGCTGCTCAGAGACCCCCTGGCCCTTCACGTGGCTGTGGCAGTGTTTGGGCTCCAGGTGGAGCACGGAATGAAAGGCTCACTGCCCCAGCACCAGAAACAGGCCCTGTGGTGAATGCTTTTAGATTGCTCAGGTACTGCTACATGCCAGTTTAACCAGACAAACATACTTTGGTTCAACAGTGTTTAGTGCAGCAAAGAGCTCCTGTCAGTGCATCAATGTAATATTTCAGATGAGATGACAGAGCATGTACTTTCCCCATTTAGTTTATTTATTCCCTCCTTGTTTCATGAATCGCTGTGCATTATTTTATTTCTGTATTCATGATAACCTTGGTTATCAAACCATCTGAAATAATCACACCATTTGAAAAACAGAAAAGTTGAAATCTCTGCTTTTCTAACTATTTGCATATTGCAAAACATGAGGTATTTATTGCTGTGCTTATCTCTTTTGATGGCATATGGGAAGAGCCAATAACAACACTATAACATCTGAAATCATTTGAGCCCGGCACTTAAATTTGATTTTAACATCCACAAATCTTGAACAGTTAACATTAAAGACACATAAATCCCATAAAACCTCATTTAGATGTGAAGCTACTTATGAACCTTAATAGTGATGTACTGTTCAGTTACACCAGATTGACTAATCCAGGCTGGGGTGTGTTTTCATCACTGTGGCTTGCTGGATTTAAATAAACCCTGTGAGAGATGTTCTCATGTGCACAGCTCTGCTCATAAAACCCCAGGCTGCAATAGAAAATAGTTGATATAAAGATTGTAAAGAGCAATTTATCAACTCAGAGTACTGAACTATTAGTCTCTATTGCTGTCTGGGATTTATTTCATAATTAAGAAGAGCTTATACATCTGCTTTATGATGATCAGAGAGTAAAACACCGGAAGGTCTTCCAAACAGAAATGGAATCAACAATTACATCTAAGATCCAGAGAAAATCTGGGTCTTAGGTTCTGGGTTCTACAATGAAAAGGCGATATGTGACTAAGCCTATGCTTCTAGTTACCTATGGAAAATCATGGAAGCAAATGTTTTTTATTACAGCAGATTTCTAAAAGGAAGAAATGCCTCTAGTCTCTGTATGCCCTACTTCAGATGGGGGTCAGGTTTTCCCCTACAATATTTGTAGGGACAGTTCAGCGCCAAGAGACACAAGCTGATCATGATCTTCCCTGGCCTTCTAAGAGTCCATTTTATTCCACTGCATTAAATGAGTTAATGCCTTCTCCAAATAGGAGCAAGGCAATATGAAGCAATCAAAGAGAAGTCTCACAGGCAATGTTTTGCATCCTTCTGATGCTCCTCACGTAAGTCCTTGTGAGAAAGGCACTGTGACACCGTCTGACCCTTTGCCTGTCCCAGGAAGCCCCGTTCCGCTCCCTGTACGGAGGAAAGGCATCACAGCTGCTGCGACAAGAGAGCCAGTCTAAGCCTTGTGACTGCAAATCAGCACGATGTGCTCCTCATTGAGTGCCTCATACAATTCAGTGATTGCACTGGATATGTCAATTACTGTAAATTAATGGCGTTCTATAGCGTGCTGCCGCTCTTCACTTCCCGCGCCTTTCATCTGGGGATTCTTAACAATCCCAAATAATAATTAAGCAGTTATCTGTGGAGTAGTAGTTTCTCTGGGAGTCACTCACAGTCCAGCCTCTGAAGAGGGAGAGGCAATCACGAGGCATTACTGACGAGGCAATAGTCACGATTTGGCAAACGTTACAGCAAACTGGTATTTAGAGCAGGACCGGTTCCCCTGCTTGAGGCAGAACTGCCCTGCCTCTAACAGACATACACAAACTCCTCAATGGAACCACAGCACACAAAGAAATGAAGCCAATTCCGATTTTCCGATATATGGAATAAAGTAACCTACAATTCATTTCACATTCCTTCAGTTTTGCATCGCTCTTTCCAGGATCTATTAAAACGTTCTCTCTTCTCATTAACAGTCTGCCTTGCCAATACTTTTCAATACTTCAATGCCTTCTCACTCTTCTTCAACGTCTTTCTAAAATTCTATCCCAGGCTGCTTTTTTTTTTTGTCCAAACAACATTACAGATATTTCTGTTAATGCAAGCCCGAACAGTCAAACATAAAAAAAGTTTTAATAATCAAAGATTAAACATGGGATGGTAATTTCACAAAATGGTATTTCCTACATTCATTCTGAGCTAGAATTGTTTGTTTACATGAGCATTCTGGACATAAATATCATTGAAATATCTGCATATGATGAGAGTGGTGACAGCCCACCTCAAAGTGTCAGGAATCTTTATGTTGGCTGCTATTAAAACACCTAATTGCTCAAGTATGGAAGACTGTAACCTTATAGATGCTAGGTGATATGTTCATCATTATCATCCACTAGTAACTCAATTTGATTTTTGTTCACAAACAACTGGACAAAGACAATATTACAGTGCTGAGCATTCATTCATCCTCAAGCTCAGTGCAGTCCTCAACTCCTACACTGACATTAAAAATAGTTAGTTACTAAAAAAGGCTCAGATATTCCAGAATGGAAGCCTACCCAGAAGCCAAGAGGGACCTCAACACAGGCCATGCCCACTCCAGTGGCTTGGGCAGCACAAGCAGAAGGCAATGGATCCATCACCAGATCTCCTTCCCACTCCTCAGCAGGCACTGGGGGTAGGCAACATCCCGGAGCAGTCCTGCACTAACGGCAGTGTCAGAGATCAACTGTTCTGAAGACAATCACAGAGCAAAGAAAAGAAGAATTGAGTGACAGCAAGATGATTTGGGCTGAGTAAGCAGGGTGATATTTTTATTTTCCTGTAAAATTTCTGTGTTTCAAAATATTACTCAGTAAAGCGGAGACGTACCAACACTTTCCACTCCATTTCTATAAAGCTGTGTTCTTACTCTAGCACAGCTCCCACTGATTCTCTGCTAGATGAAAGATGAGCACTGACACTATAGCACAGAATATATGTTATTTTCAACACCAGAACCAGCATAATGATCTGCACACATGAATTGATTTACTAACATGAATTGATTTACAAACATGAATTGATTTGGGGGGGGAAAAAAAATACAACTACAGTACCAGCCGGAAGTGAATTTCCTTTTTACAGGAGAACCAAAAGTTAATTTTTCCTTTCTCATGGTAGCCAATGATCCAAGAGAAAACTGAATTTATAACCATCACAGAAAAACCTCCCATCCCAAAGTGTATTGATGTGTAACACAGTAAACTACCTCCTGTAGTCAGCAAATAGAGATATTTGTCATTGAAAATTAGGAATAATTATTTTAAAAGAAAAAGCTGCTCAGGTTGTAAGGAACTTCTTAAATACAAGAAAAATCAAATGAAAATCCAGGAATATAAACTGTAAAAAATATTTATAGGTGTACTTTTAATATAGGGAGTATTTTGAATCCTATCAGACTGTTCAGCACCCACAGGGATAATTTCCTTAAATAGATGAAGGGACTGCAGTTTTCCTTCCTTGCATGGAGCCCTGGTGGAGAAACCTTGGCACTACTTACAGTACCTCAAATACACATTTTAACTGGGCTTTATTTTCCTCCTTGGCACAATTATGATCCTCAGCTGCTGCAGCCAGCTGCTGGTTAGGGATCATCTATCAAAGGCTGACAGGCAAGAGGGCCTGGTAGAAAATCAGAACTGCGGGAGGGTTCAACACCTAACGCTTTACTCCGAGTGCCATAAGCACAGTTTTATTAGAAGGAAATACACACTTAGTAAGAAGTAATTTTAAGGATAATTAAACAATAGGAAACACCAACAAACCCAAGAAACTGTTGCTGAATGACCTAGTCCAGAAGGAAATGTGGCATACATGGAAAAGCTGTTTGAGTGTATCCTTTTACCTGAAGTGATCTCAAACACAGCCTAATGAGGGACTGCCTCTTCATGGCCCTTTTTCACTTAGATCAAAGCAAGCCACCAGCAAAGCCCTTCCTTGGGAGCCAGCAGTCCAGAGCAGCGTGGGGGACTGTCCCTGCTGGAATGTGGCTCTCCTGCTGCCAAGCCTCGTTCCTGCACCTCCTGGCCAACACCTTGCTCTCGTTCAGTGCCTCCCAAACCAGCAGTTGTGACCTCAAGGGAGATCACAGCAGCTAAAATAAGGTCATAAGCCAAATAATCCCGTATTTCGCAGTCAGGAGTATAGAACTGCTGCTCCACTTCTCCTTTGTAATGATCTACCACTGTTCGGGGACCAGGACATCACAGCATTTCTTCAGGCTCTTTAGTGATAGACTGTTTCAGATCCATCATCAGGAAACTTACAAGAAATTCCTTCCCCAATATGCCATTTGTTAAAACAAAGCAACAAAGGACCTCAGAGGGTTTGTTATGAAGATTATTTCAATTGCGAGAGGAAGAACTAAAAAATTTTTGGCATTACTGCTGGATATATGTACCTTATGTTTTCAAAATGAAGCTGTCCAAATAATCATTTTTGTTTACATTTAGGTCTCTAATGTCCAAAAACTTAATTAGGAGCACGTCTTACACACTTAGGATTATGAAGCTTAAGTTTTCCTCAATTTAGAAATGAAAATGTAGGGAGGAAAAAAGATAATTTGAAATTGTGACATAATTCAGTTTGGGTTTTTTAATCAATTGCGCTAATGAAGAAAGGCACCAATTATTGGTATACCTCTTTTACTTACCTACATTAACTCTTCTACTCTCCTTTGCATTTAATTTAATCTAAGCCAGTCAATGTAAAACCTTGGTGAATTCTTTCTGCAAAAGTCGTGCTCACTGTTGGTTAGAAAGTCCATGTCTGCAGTGGAAATAACCTGGGTTACACTTTGCTTCACATCTGCCTCTTCCTGCTCTCTCTTTCCTCTCTTCTTGTTCTGATTCTGCACTGCCAAGCCACCTACACCACTTCAACTCTGAAGTGTTGCCATTAATTTTGCTGCATTAAATGCATATGAAATTCACACATCCAAATGTGTACACTTGGAAATATAATGAAGTGACTTCCTGAGGGCTGAGGATGTGTACAGATCTGGGCCAACCACTCACTCCCCTTCTGGCAGACTCCCTTAACCTTTTCCTAGCATAAAACAACTCCCATTGTTCCAAGAATGACTCTCAGCTGCAGAGGGCGTAGAGCTGATTTTGTGACTGCAATTCTGCTCAGATTTTTAATCCTATTCAGCATGGTGCATCAGGAGTATCAGACATGCAGATAAGGGATTCCCAAATTGTGCCCATGGGGCCTTCGTGCCTTTTCCCCCGAGGTCATGACAAAACCACCACCAGCTTCAGGGATTCAAAATGAAGCTTTTCATTTAGAGTTCAATTAACTTAGGCGCTCTAAAGGAAACATCACAAAAATGACAGCCTCAGTCACTGAAGGAAAGCAGTGCAGCAATTACTCACTACTGGCTTAATGCATACATATAAAGCAATCAGATATGTTTAATCCTGGACTGCTGAGAACTGACGAGGAAAAGAGAGTCCCTGCAGAAACATGCACAGCCCAGGCTCACAGACAGTGATGAAAAGCTGGCTGCAAAGCAACAGGGAGTGAACAGCTGAAGACACTTGCAACTCCTGTTTATTAGCAATTTCAAAAACATTTTTCTTCCTGGTGCTGAAGAGGAAGAGTCTCAAGAGTCTTTTTTTCCCTTGATTATGAAAAGAATTTGTTCGGAGCTATGAATATTTGCTCACAGAGAAATAAATGGATGCCATGCTCAAAAGAACTAAAGATAGGCTTTTAGAGTGTCAATTTGTGCTGCTCAGTGTAAGGCAGATATGACGCAAAGCCAGTCATATGAAAGAAACATTTCGGAGACCACCCACCTGGTGACCTGTTTTTGGAACCGTGAACCCCAAGCTGAAGCCTGGTGTGTCTTTGAAAAGAGATTTCACTCCTGTCTCTCCCAGACACTGCTGCAGCTCCCCGTGGTTAGTAAGCATTTTTTCTGAAGCTCAGTACTCTCAAACTTTCAGAGTGACCATAAATAACTCTTGAGCAATCCCAGGATCAATCTCAGACCTTGTCTTTTTGTTTTTCTTTCCCCACCAGAACGGTGCTAGCAGTTAATAGCTTATTCCAGTTTTCAAAGATGTAAATACAAAGTGCACGGAGTGAGATAGGGCTCCTGAAACCTGAAACGAGGAGGAGATTTCACCAGAGATTTCTCAGTTCTGAACAACTGGCATTTTGACCTTAATAATCCAGCACAAGTCACCAGCGTGCCTGTGGACCTCATTACTGAAAAATCTGAGCCTTGAATGGGGATACATTTCTGCATCTGAAAGAGAAAACAATCTGATGTGATTAAGAGCAATTTGGTTGTGAGATATAATGATGCAGCATTTTTTAAGTTATTCCAGTTCTATTAAATAATGAGTTCCTTATAAAAATATCGGCTGTGAAAAAGGCAGATTGTCAGAGCCTTCTTCAGGAAGCATATTTATTCACTGCTACAAAGGAAAATCTATCTTTGTTGTGGAAGTTAGCAGCAATAAGGTATGACAAGATTAATGAAAATATTCAAGTCCCTATTCCCAAACATGCCTGGCAGAAACATGTTCTGTCTTTCCCAGTGATGCTGCATCTATCAACTCTCACAACAATTTGTCTTCACGGATTTCATTTGCTAGGCTCTTCAAGGACAGAGCCAGCCTGTTCCAAAAAAGTCCAAAATTTATTCCAGAAAACTTTTATTTATTTTTATTCTGTTTCCTCTGTGCTGGTATGACTGATCTTTCTTCCAAAGATTTTCCATGAGACCAAGTTACACAAATTACTATTCAAATCACAACAAATGTCAGAAATGGGCCTGAATATTAATCATCACTGGGTCTTACAGGCAGCATTTAAAAACTGGAAAGATTAAAGAAATGAACAGAAAATTGCTATGTATTTCTGAGGACTGCTTCATTACTTATTTTTTGCAGTTTACATGCTTATTCTGCCCTTTTCTGATTTACCAGTGCAGTTCTCCTAAGAGAGAAATGCTACATGGCCTGTTGCAGTTTTGCTTTAATGACCAAACTTTATAGGGCTCTATTCCAGTAACAACAATCTCTGGAAGAATCACCAAGGGTAAAGTAAACTCCAAGAATTGCACATATGAAAAATCAAAACAGCAGAAAGATACAGCACCTGAGGAAAGAAATATGCTTATTTTTGCCTGCTTTCTTAGTTCTGTAGGGTCCTAGAGATCTTTAAATCAATTTTCCCATCTTTCTTTTCCTTTAGTCGATTTTTATTTGTCCTTCACACCACAGTTCCACTACCCCAAAGTTTTCCATCTGACAATGAAACATTGTAAATCCCCTTTTGCCAGCACAACTCTCCAAATTCAAATACACACATTCTGCAGATGACAAAAGGGCATAAATGGATTGATCCAAACACAGAACCTATTGAACATTACAGGTTTCTCCTTATTTAGGTATCATGTGCATAATGGGACTGACTGATGAAGATGAAAGTAGAGACTTCATTTACATACAATTTGTGTTTCTTTCCAGGCTGGTACAAGTTTAATCACATCAATTCTTGGAAAGTATTTTTCATGCTCAAATGTTGTATGCTGAGAAATTATGGGCTAGGAAAATCATACTGCACAAACTTTACAAGGCAGGTGGTTATCCTCCCAAATTAAATCCAGGGCAGGTTTAATTTGGGAGGATAATTTTAATTTTAGAGGGACAGAAGTAGCATTTCAGCTAAAGCCTTTATTTGAAACATAAATTAAACAAATAAATTCACAGAACCTTTCCAGGTTAACCCTGAAGAAAAAACAATCTTCAGCCATTTATAAAGCCACTATTTGTTCTTAACTTACCTGCTACCAAGGCTACAGACAAAGTATAGAATTTTATAAACTAACATGAGAGATTGTTTCTGCTTTTAAAAACAACAAACAATATTTTGGCTTCTGGTTTTAAATGAAATCCACATTTATAGAAATATGCTGAGCAATTTATGCTATTTTTTTCTAGCTGTTCATCTCAGACCATACCTTTGTTCTATTCCAAAGGAAGTCATGGCCACACCAAGCCAATGATCTGCCCAATGTGTAGCTAAGATTTTATACAACTAAACACTTAATTATCACCCATACTATCACCCTGAAACATAAAATCTCTTGAGGTTTTGTTTCCATTCCATAATATTCTTTAAAAAATCAAGAGCATCTTCTTCCCAGCAAAGTGTTCCTCTTATAAGGCATCAGTCTACCTCCTGGATGATCATAAAAATCAAAATGGATGGGAAAAAAGAAGTAAAAGGGTTTTATTTTTAAGTATTTCCAATCCCTTGTTCAATTATTTCATATTGCAACATGCATTATAATTTGAGAAATATATCTCCTCCTGCAAAATTTACTGAACTTGCATTTTTATGTATCTAACATTAAAACTATTTTGAAAACCGTCAGTGATTTTAGTTATGTTTGCATTACACTACTTACAGGACTCATAATCAAAATTCAAATTCATAATCTTATGAATTTGTTTGTAAGTAATGGAAAAACTGAAGTTCAAGCACCTGATGAAGGCAATTCTGATCAAAACTCTCCTTTCTGAAGTAAATAGAATTCAATGTCCCTGCTTTTTAATTCCCTCATTCAATGAAGTATTTCTTTTTAGCCAGAGAAAAAAATGGTTATTGAGATAACTAAGTGTAAAAATACATCAGCAGTGAGATTGTATTACTGACAAGAAACTCTTCCATGGTGGCAGAGTTAAAAGTGCCTCAGAGTTGTGTCCTTGAGACAAAGAAAGTCACCTGCACACTGGGTTGCATTAATAAGGCTGCTGAACAAAGCAGTGGGCTGAGCACAAAAGTTCCTTTGGCTGTGCTGCACTCATAAACCCCAGTGTGCAGAAAAAGTCCACCCTAGGGCTCCCTGGACCCAGACAGACATTGAAATGCTGCAGGAAACCCAGGGAACGGCCACCAGGTAGGGGGCTGAGAGCAGTGGGGGCAGGCAGAACCTGGATTTCAGTCGGGCTCTGAAATGGCTGTGTTTGGAGATGCTTAAAGACTCGCAGATGAGGGGCTGAGAAAGCTGCCAAGTTTGAAGTGTGCCCTGTGCTGAGTGGGGTTAGAAGAATTGATGAATAAATCATTGTGCAGTGATTCATCCTCTTTTAAAATAGTTACTTAGGAAGTTACCTCAATCACACTGACTTAGAAGCCAGGTAGAGCTTCTACTATTTAAAAGCCAGCTCCCTAGCAGATACAAAATGCATCCCTTGACTGAAGGAGTAGCCTGGATTTTGCACCACTGTAGGCAGAGCCTTTATTATCAACAGACTGCTTGCCTCCCTTAGCCCAGAACAGAATCCTACATCAGGCCTGCTTGAATGTCAGTGTAATCACCGTGGGATGGAAGGATTTCTGCTAATCCTAATTCAGCACTTCTCATTTCTGATTAGAACATCACTTTTAAATAATATTTTAGGCCAAAATCCTAAATGCCAGTTGTCTGTCAGTAACAGTGTCCCTCTGAAACTGTAATTTGTGTGGATCTTTCTATAGCTTCTTATTTACTAACACTAAGCTTGCCAAAATGGCATCTGCCACTACAGGAGCCTAACAGGAATTACTTTATTTATTGTGAATGCAATTCAGTTGAAAACTCAGTCATATCTGTTAATCAAGACCTAATCCAGCCCACTTGAATAAATTCTCCTGGGGGTGCAGCATCATAACCAAACTGGTCGCCTTGCCTTAATGAGAAAAGTTTAGCAGACTCATGCTCTCCCCAGCGAGGGATTGCCACAACAAGATCCCATCCTTCGGTACAAAAGACTGAAAAGAAATTCTTCACTTCCTTTGTTCACCCTGGGGAAAATTACTATGAACAACAGCCAGCTCCCAGAGATGCTGTTGGAAAGAATTGTCTAAAAACTTCTACAGAACTTGGGCTAAAGAAGCACTGTGCCAACTGACATATTTATCATGTACTGCTGCTTCCAGATTTAACCTCCAAGCCTCAGGGGCATGTGGTACCACACCAAGCAACCCACGCCACTTATGTCAGCTAAAGGAACATGCTTCTATGTGAAGGTAGGAATCGATTCATAGTCTAATTAAAGCCTTATTAGTTGAACTGATGGCCATTATTGGTCCCACAGCTTGTTTCCAATAAAGAGAGTTCAACTTGGCATTTACAAACTTTCTAATAAATATCATTTTCTCTGATATTTCTCTGCTGGCTCTAGGTTTCTGCAATCCTCTTCTTTCTTTGCTTTACTTTCTGTACTCTCCTAAGTTCACCTCTTGTGGGGTTGGCTTACTTCAAGGAGAAAGAGGGACAGCAACTTATCAGCATCCCATGTCCTTTGTCAGGAGTATGATGTTCATCATCTATTCCACCTTGCTCCTGGGTGTGCATGGGGTCAGTTTTAGCATTAACAGAGCACCTACTGCCTCCCTTGTCATGGGTTCACAATTCCATATTATGTGTGAATTTACTGTCCAGAGTTCTGTATTTTAATCTTGTCTCTGCTATCCCTACCACTGATTTTAACATCTCGCAAGGTCACGCTAATTTAATGACCATTGATGAGTTATTTATACCTCTGATACCTGCAGTATCACGCTGTGTTTGTGCTTTCATTCCGTATTTGTGCATTTCAGTAACCTCTGCTTCATCCTTCAAGCTGTGGGTTTGTGATAAGGTTTTATTAGCACAGGCTAATCAAACATATATCTTTGCTCAAGGGCAGTAATAGTTCAGTCTTCAAAATATGATCTATTTGAATACAGACACACAGAAACGCAGTACTCTGGTAACAACTTGCTGCACCAGTAGCTGCCAGCTGCTGCAATATCTCCAGTATGATATTGAAATTTTCTGACAATAACATACCCACCGCTGACAAAGAGCACTAATGAAATTCTCTGCCAGGTGAGGATTTTCTAATTGTAACCCACATTTCTGTTCTCCATTAATATGAATTCATTGAATCGGGGGCCTGTCTTCATGAACAAATGCCAACAACACCAACAAGCACTACTCCAGAGGGATTCTTTCTAAAACTCAATATATTGAGGGATCCAGATGTGAATACTGAGCAGAAAAATGTTGAGACACAAGCCACTTTAAACAAATAAAACATTCATAGAAATATTTGAGTTCAGATGAAGTCTGTGCTTCTTTCCAGACACATCACCTGAGCCACAGCCAAAAGCACACTGCTATATATATAAAACAGCAGCAGATGCAGTTGGGGGCTTGGCTATAAAACACCCCTTGGAGATTACCCCTCTGGTTATGGCCAAGTGTCAGGACACACTTGGCATTGTTGGTTGGAGAAGATGCTGCCAAAAAGCCCCAAAATGGGACTTTTGGGATCAAGATCCTGAGGAGGAAGGAAGGCAAACAGCAAGATCACCAGCCCAGGCTTGGAGATCTGCTGGGCAGTCTCTTCTCCAAGCAGGGTTACCTTCAAAGCTGCTAAGAGGCTGAGCTGCTGGTGGTGAAAATGCTCAGATTCATTACCACAGCCTTTTCCTGATGCTTTCAGAAAATTAAACTCGTTTTGCCTTGGCACTGAGCAGGTAGGATGTGTATGGGGCAGGGTAACATGCCTCAGCTGACAACCTGTAACATGTCTGAGAACATACGAGCGTACCAGAAGTTTCATCCCTGCACCAGAAAAGTTCCATCAATCCCTGGCAGAAGCAAAGCTGCCAAGTGAACAAATACTTGCCAGAGTTCAATCACAATGGACAGGGGTGACATTTGGCAAACTGAAGTTTATTTGCTACGTAACCTCCAAAAAGAGGAAAGCAACAAATAATGTCAAGGGAATATTAAACATGTGGACAGGTTTACTTTAAATTTTGCCTCACACTCCAAACCAAACTCTGAAGGCCTTTTTGGATTGAGAGCACTGTGCTGAGATCAGTGTCAATTCTGGGATTTCGGTTCAAGTGCATTACATGTGGAGGCACAAAGAAGGAGCTGCAGGGCTGTGCTGAGGGATAACAGTGGATGAAACACCTGGCATGAAGGAAGTAACCACACAGAGTAACCTACAGAGAGACAAAAAGAGACATGGGAAGATGACAAACCAGGAAGATGAATTTATATTTATCGTTTGCAGAATGTAAAACCTCATTATCAGAGATGTGGTTACAGGTTAAAAAGAAAGGAAACCATGACTTGTGTGAAATATTTAGCAGTACAGGTAAAAACAAATATTTCATTTTGAAAGGCTGTGTGCAAAAAGGTAGGATCTGAACGTAGAAGGCAACTTCACAACGTAGATATGTGAATACAGGCAGATTGCAGGGAACAAAAGTGAGAAGTGAAGGAGTAGCAAAGTAACATTGTGCAGGATGGGAAATGGCAGGAGAATGCAACAAGTAGTTCAAGTTCTATTGTATTCAAATTCTCCTGCCTTAGAAAATGTATCAGTAAACCACAAAAGGTTTACTGTTAGAGTCAAAAACGAGAAAACAAGACTAGAAAAGGTATTAGGGTTTTTTAAAATAGATCTCATAAAAGCAATCCATAAACGGATCAGAGGACAAGAATAAAAATAGTAACATGCAAGGAAAAGCATGACCAAAGTTGACATAATTCTATCCAGTATTGCTATAAACTTTCTTGAAGAATGGGGAGCCTGGGAGAGAACTGAGGATTGCTGAGAAACAACACAAGATTCAGTCACAGCAGATAAGCAGCCAACCATAAGGGAAAAGGGCAGAAAATAGGCAGGAAACAATAATGCAGAGGGAAATGAACCATTTTGGCAGTGAATTAAGACATGGCCTGACACAGAAATTACTTAAGAAATGCTCAACAATTCAATCACAAAAAGCATATTTGTCAGAAGAAATGTGCAAATGTGAACACTGAGATTCACTCTGAACTGTGAGGCACTGGTGTAGAGCAGCAATAAGGCTGTAAACACTGAGACACAGACATTATCCTTGTTTGGGGAAATGTAGCACACTATATAAATTCTCCATGAGACAATTCTCTAGGAGTTCAGGAGAATTAAGTAGGCTCTGCCATTCTTAACTGTTAATTTGTGTATATTTTGTAAAATAACTATTCCAGGTTAAACATGAAAATTGCTACAAGTTAGGTGGTTTTTTTGTTGTTTTTGTGTGTTTGTTTTTTGTTTTTGTTGGGGGGGGTTGTTGGTTTGTGGTTTTTTTGGGACAACTTTCCTTTCTGCAAAGGCAAGAAGTCAGAGAAAGCAAACTGGAGGAAAACATTATTGCATATGCTATCCAACAGCTCTGTTGGGTGGAGTTTTCTACACGGAAATTGTAACAGGAATTTGTCCCAAGTAAAATTCTTAAAGATTAACAATGAGAAGAGCTGTCAGTACTTTATGTTTTTCGTATCACCCACCCAGTTTCTTCAAGGCTATTTCAAAATAAGCTATTCCCTTCAAATATGAATACAGACACATAAGCTGACCTTGTGCAGAATGCCATACTAGGAAGGTTGTATTCCCAGAACAATGATCTTCTTGCACCAAATTCTTTTGCTTTGGGGTTTTTCTCAGCAAGTCTGTGTATTCCAAGTAGTGCCACACTCTTCCATTTGAGCTGTAGTTCAATCACACACGAAAAATCACTAATTTTTGGGACAAACATCTGTAGAGGAGGCCAGTAGGGTCCATGCTCAACACCTACATCCCTTCTGACCTTTAAAGGGAAGTGGAATAGTTCAGCTAGAAGGAATATACAACAACCATCCAGTTCCAACTGCCTGACCCTACATGGCTTCAGATCCAAGGAGCAAATAAGCAAATAATGTTTTGTATTGTTTTTACTGGTGTGAACTTACCCAAGTGAATTAACTAAGGAGTCTCGAGCAAGAAGTGAGGATTGACTCCAGGTAAAATCTAACTCCTTTCCAACTGAGCCAAATGAAGAAATGGAGGAAATGTTATAATTCATCCTAAACCAGCCCAGATTTCTAACTTCCAGTTCTATTATATTCTCTTTTGAAGCCCGTCAATGTTTTGCAGAATTTAATCATTCTTGTGATCTCAAGGAAGAAATACCAATATCAAAATGGATGCATTCATCTGTCTTGCCAAGGATTCCCTCTTGTGTTAATTGAACAGCTGTGGTGAGAACACACTATCATGGTAATAACATTTTGCAGTTCTGTGTGTGCACATTTCCTGTTCCCTCTCTGACACAGTTTTTCTTCAGCTTATCCCCTATGTAAGTATCACCTTTGCCATCCCATTCCTGGAAATTCTGTGTACAGAAAGCCAACATGTGAGGAAGATAAACTAGTTAGTTTTCAAATAGTTTTCTGTAGGCTCCAGGGACTTCTGCTAATTCTATGTGGCCATTTCTGCTCTTTCAGAGTATAATAAAACTTCACCAAAAGGGGGAAAAAATAAATCCCTTTAGAGTTCCTCTGCAGTGAGTGCGTGGTCAGTGGGCTGAGCATGTGTGCAGTCTGATTCTGCTCTGCTGCTGCTCTGCAAACCCCACCTGTTAGCAAAGCAAGGATGTCACTTAGCTGGTTGTTGGGCAAACCACACGTTTCACTTAAGCTGCCTTGGAATGATGGAAGGTTGAAACAACCCAGACTGGCTGTGACCCACAGGTTCTTTCTGGACCTTAATCTAAACAGCTGAATAGTAAATAAAAGCTTAGATTTTTAAGTCAATTTAAATGCATAATCCACTAATACTCACAGAACTCCGTCAACTAAATCCACAAAGGGCAGCTGAACAATATCAGCATTAAACAAAGCTGAATATTATCTATACAGAAGACTACAAACCCAAGTACATTTATTTTTTCCCTCATTTTTCATAAAGCTACACAGTCCCTCAGCTTCAGAGCTGCCATTCACATCCCCAGACCAATAACCAGTAGGGTCTGTGCTTTGAAAGGCTTTGTTCCCATACTGTCCAACAACTAGAGTATGCAAATACCTTTCTTAACTATACTTGCTTTATACAGCCCTAAGAGAGGTTTGCCATGTTTGACTTTATTAAGTGCCACAGGATGTCTCCAGGCATTTGGCAAGGTCAGTTAATGAAATAACTGCATATGCTAATAACAGCAAAGCAGACTCAACTTACCACAGCAGGACTGAATTAAATAGCTCAAGGCAACACACATCATTTTATCTGGCTGCCTGAGATTCTTTTCTCACCCAAAATTAAACCTATACACCCTCAGAAGTCTTTAGACTTCTGTGCTACTTGTTTACTACTTTATTTTACTAAATATCTCCTTCCAACTTGTATAGAACCTGTGATTTTAAGAAAAGTCCATCACATTGAATAGGTTTTGTGTTTAATTTCCTTTCTTGCTTACAAACTTTATCAGGAAACTGATTATTTCCATGGCATTCAGCACCTTACAAAAGGTGCCAGCTTTTCATCTCTAATATCTCTTGCTCTGCCAATGATACCTGCATTTATTTTGCATCTCCTTTCACAGCATTTTTGAAGGATAATACAGTCAGCTCAATTTATGCCTTGGTTCTCAAGACACAGGATCAGAATACAATAAACATAACTTAAAAAGACTCAAGTGAAAGCAAAGCAGGATGGAACAGATGTATCTCCCACATCTCATCATTCCTTACTCAATGCAGGTTTGTAAGCAGAAATCATCTTACTGAGAAAAAAGAACAGATCTTTTTAAATCCTGAGTATTGTGCACAAAAGGGTCTCTCTAACCCTTTTAAAGTGCCTGCTACCATTCTTGCCTTTTTTGGATAATCAGTGTTACAAAGGCATCAAACCTCTGCAATAGATTTCTGCATTTTTTTTTTAATAAAATCATCCCATATCTAATCCACAGGAGCTGGGAAAGGATCTCTACAGTTCCTCATCACCTGTGCCTTCGAACACTTCCATTCTGCTTCAGACTATCCAACAATGGATTCCTTTTTTGTCTAATTCTAATTCTGTTTACTTTCACCTTCATGTTTTGAGCTGCCCCATCAGCCCCCTGTGCTCATGCATTCCTTTATGGACAGCCTTGTACAACCCAACAAATACTTCTAAAATATCTTTAGCACAAGTTTTAAGCCTCTGTAGCACAGCACCAGCACAATTGTTAGAGAAGATGGAGATCAACCCATGGAATACATCTTATTTTGAGCTGAATAAAAAATGAGCTGTGAGCTGGAATCAGCAAAAATCAGCAAATCCTGATTTTCTACGTTGAGCTAACGCCAGATGAGAAAGTCATGATGTTACCAGGCATATTTTTTCCATAGACCAAACAATAATTTAACTCTCATCTTCTGTTACACACAAAGGATTATTCCAAGCTGTGAAAAGGAAAAGCCTGAAGACATTAAAGAAGTTCTAAACAAATATTTAAAAATGTAAGACAAAAAACCAAAGCCAAAGTTGATACATTATATTAAAAGATTAACTTTTACAATTTTTATTTCGCAGCAAGTCTATCATAATTTTTTAATTGGTCAGAGTGGTTAAATGCAGATAATGTATTAAACAAGTCCAACAAGTTCCATTGAACATAAAATATGATATAACTGACCTTAGTAGAAACTTAAATACACATAAACCTGACTTTTACTCAGACTTCAAGCAACCCTTGCCCTTTCTTCTGCAGTTTGTGCTGATGAACTGTTTTTTGCACTGAGGAATAATTCACTGACAACAAAGGCAAAGACTGGAAGTAAAGCAGTCCTGCCACGACAGGAAAGGCCCCAACAGCCTCACCTCTGAAGGAAGACAACATGGGTTTGGAGGTTCTGATCAGCAGCCCTGAACAAAGAGCTGACAAACAGATGGTGAAGCAACTCCAGAGCTGCCTCGCTGCTCTCTTCCCTGCTGCAGCAACAAGCACATGCAAAGCAAGGCAACAAACTTGTGAAGGAAAAAAACCTGCAGAAAAACAGATGAAGGGGGGGAAAAGCCTACTTATTTTACCACTGCACTGGATTTACCCTCCTGCAATGCCTCTCTGCTTCTGAAGCATACTTCTCAGAGCAAATCCTGTGTTATTTTCTCTTCTGACCACAAGTAACTAAAAACATGCTCCTTGAGGACTTACACACCAATTTGAAAAATACCTCTATTACGGACAGACAGACAAGGGCCCATCCTTTTTGGATGTGCATTTGTTCATTCTTAAACTGCCAATAAGTGCTGCGTCCAGAATTTTCCATGCTCTTCAGAGTTTGGCTTTTTTTCTAGTTTTAAACACTGTCTATGAATATTTTGGTTTATAAACAAAATATTTTCAGGATTTATGTAATACTTTCTCTCCCAGCTGACCAACATATGGCTTTTCAGGGAAATAATTTTCTGATGCAATACAGTCATAAACACAAACATGGAAGCAGTTGTATTTTCACCAACTCCATCTGCTAAAGCAGCAGGTCATAACTTTTTTTAAAAGTAAAGGAATGAGGAAATGAACCATACTGATTCCAGATAGCCAACACAGTATTTTGAAAAGTGCTTTCCTTTGCTTGCCTTTGGAGCTCCACTAGCTGATACCATACATCAGTTCTGCACAGAACACTGAACACAGAGCTCAGTTTTCCATACATGAGATTTTCTTTTCCCTTATCTCAATGTTGTCCCAGCAAAAGTCAGTGTTGTGACAATTTGACAGTATCAAATTCCCTGGGGAGGCTTTGTGTTTATCTCCAACAAGCTAAATGCACCCAAATTCAGTTAAACTTGCATCTAACACCTGAAGCCTGAATAATGACCATAGTGCTACCTGGAGATCAGTACCTGTAGACTTTATTTATTCCATCACCAAGCAAATTAATCTCCTTGAGCCTGAATGCATTGCTCTAACACAGATCAAGAGTGCCCTGTCCCCCTAAATTTAATCCAGAGTAATTGCAGCCAGTCCTTAATGGGCAGCTGTAACCCCCTCCAGGTGCCAGCCAGATCAGGGGTGATTTAGTGGGGAAAGGGGCATCTGTGGCTGGAGATCAGGCTGCCACTGGCACAGCCATCATAGGCAGGAACCACAACATAGTTTTGGTTTTCAGTCAATTCAAGGCACCAGGTTTTTTCTGTTGTGCATGCATTTAATGTTTAAATTACCTAAAGCCCAAGGACATCTCACATCTCAATATTCTGACACGCAGAGACAAATTTATGGTGTTGTCTTTGGAAATAACCAGTGAGGTTACTGCATGAACTTGGTTGAGAAATACTCTGGTGATATTGACTTTTTTTTTCTGAAGCAGTTTTCAGATCCACAAAACATACTTCTGTATGTTTTATATACATATGAAACGCAGAACACCATTTTCACATGAACAAAAGGTTTTTACTTCATACTGAAGAGTACCTCTGGATTTTTCTACAGTAAAGTCATCTTCCTAAACCACTTGGCTTTCTCTCTCAGATGATAGTGTGGGTTCAAAGACACCCACACTGTACACACTGGTGCTTCCCTCTGACACTGGAATATCTGCCAACCTGCTCTCGATGCCAGGTGCTCCAGGAGAGAGTCAGGAACCCAGAGAAGCTCAGAGGGTAACCTGAACGTGTGTTCTGTCATATTCCTGTTAAGAACCTGTCACGTCCCAAAGGGCAGGAAATCAGGCACTGTGGGGGCCTGGCAAGGCAGTGAAGTGTGCCTGGGGTAAGCACTCACATTCATGAATAGTGCCTTGAAACCTTGGAGCAGAGACTTTCTCCAACCCTCCTGTGGGCAGTAGGGGTGGGTGTAGTGCAGCTGCTAAAGAGCAGGAACCACTCCAGACCGAGCAGGGCTGGTGCAATGCCTCAGCCTTCAGGAGGTCACCTGCCCAGTAAAAGACGTGGTACAGCCTGGGAGCTGCAAGGGCTTATCTGGAAATTAATTAACTCTTCCTGCAGAGCCAGCAAGCAGCCACTTGTTTAGCTGTCTTTCGAGAAGAAGTCAGACAAGACTTGGTACTATTTTTGTATTTAGGAAAGCAGAATTAGTTTTCCTATGTTATCCTTTTTTTTTTTTTTTGCCTTCTCTTTCCTTGGAACAAAACATTTCTCAGTAATTGTCATTCACTGAGCACGTAGACATTATAAATTCTTTTATCAAGCTATCAAGCATGTATCGAGTAGGATACACAGACCAGTGTTCATTACTGACCTCTAGAAACCGAACCCACTCTTGGCTGAAGGGTTCCCAAATGAACCCATACTTGATGTGGAAAGAAAGTCCAGGAAAATCTTTTTGAAGCCATTTAATTATTCTAACAAAACCAGTTTGCATGAATAACACTATTTCACCTCAATTTAATTAAATATTTGGTATGACAAATCCCCGTGAAAAAGGTCTGCCATACAAATGCTAATTATGCTGCACTTTAAACGTTTGCATTCTCCCTATGAAAAAGTGATTTTTTTTTCCTCAGAATATCAAGAGCAAATGTACATTATTACACATGACTAGAAGTCAGACATTTATGGAAATATAATAAAAATCACACAGGATAGAACAATATTTTCATCAGGATCAAAGCATCAAATCTTTGCTCACGTAAACTCTGGGAGTTCACACAGCCTATACAGAAATTCTGATTTCAGTAGCCCCTGCTCATGGGAGAAATGCTCACCCTGGGTGATAAACTGGCCTAAAAAGCCACAGTGTAATGGGCTTTAGACTTCACAGCAGTCAATACCCAGGAAATCATTCAGACAGCCCAAAGTTACATCTTCTAGTTCAGGCATGAAGCTAGCTCATGGCAAACTGCACTATTTTGTATTCTTTTCCTGCAATGAGTCAGATGAGTGGTTTGAGTTTAGAAGAGATGGGGATTCCAGAATGGTCTGCAAGTGACCTCTTGGTTCTGCCTGACACTGAATGGAATGGACTCTGCTGTAACCTGGGACCCTCAAAGTAACCCCAGTTTAACATAATTGTTAGAATACAAAGGGAAAAAGGAAAGAAAATAAACAGCAAAGTCCAGACTCCCAGAAGCAAAAAGCCTATTTGCTCAGCAAAGTCAGAAAATAATCAACATTTTTTTTCTTTGCTTATTAGTCTTCCAAAACAAAGCAGAAGCTTCAACTTGCAAAGAAGAGGGTATGGTTGAAGTGTTTGTGTGCTTTGTTGAGTGCTGTTAAATCAGAGAGACAGGGATTGGCATCCTGCTAACCCTGCCATATCAGAGATTAGCATGCTGATAACACACCCTCCAGTCCTGGTAAAGTACCACCAGGACTTCTCCAAGATCCTCGTGCTTGATCGTGGGGGCCAGCACACCTCCCTGATGCAGGAACACAATTAAAGGCCCTGTTTTATGGATTAACAAGAGAGCATCATGCAGAAGTGAGCCCTGCATGTTTTCCATTTTCTTTAAAACCTCTCTTGCCTATTGCACATGGCACAGGCAGCTTTTCACTGTATGTATCTCATTACCAGGAAACAGTACATATCCTTGAAGGACCATCAATTAGAAGGGTATCTCAGAGTACACAGTCTGTTTATAAACACTGCTAATCCATTTCCCAAAAATAATTCCAGTCCTTGAGCATTTACTCTCCCAGCACCCAAACTGGGGCAAGGTTTGCACAAAATCAGCCACTACTGAAGCCCCAGTGTAGAGGTTTCAGGAACACCTGCAGGCTTATCCAATTAACAAAGATTGATGTGGCTGCTCCTTGAGTGACAGCACAGCAGAGCATGAATTCCTTCTGATTCTAGATCTGTCCATGAATGATTTATCCTGAATTATTACGCTTTCTGTATTATTCTATTTTGAATTTATTTTCCAAAGAGGCAAATACTTGTTTCAGAGCCCACTAAAAAACAACACAAACCCGTGACAGCTTTGTAGTAAACAACTTTTACCTTTTCTTACAGAGAGAGCTGTTACTAATTCTATTTCCTAGACTCCATTTAAGGTTTATATCACATTTCCTCTCTAAGCTATATGCTTCCTTTCAATAAAAACATTCTTTGTACAGTCTTATAAAACTTAAATTATCCCGTTTCAATAACCACTTTGCTCAGCAGAGATACAGGGAATAGATTCTTGTGCCACTGACTGGTGTAAGAGGTTAAATTTTAGCTGAATGTCAGTATTGGTTTAGAGACTGATGGTGGAGATGGGACTTTGTCAGATCACAAATTCAATTAACTAGGACTGATTAATTCTCAGGGTAAGGAATCCAAAAGCTTAGTTTGTAATATCCTAATATTAATTTGAAATAATTATTGCAACATTTTATTATACTTCCCAGTCTGAGAAATACTAGGTTGTCCTTAATATTGCTGTTCTGTTCATTTTAATTAGAGTATGCACCTGCTGATAAACAGAAAATGCCTTGTCATTACTCAGAACAAGTAAACTAAATGATGTTTTATATGAGCCTTGGCTGTAACACTGATTCTTAAACCATGAAGGGGCACTGATTGATACTTTCACTGCAATGGCAATTTTAATTTGAAATATGCATTTGAAGTTGATAACATAAGTAGCAGTTAGGAAATTATTTGAAACATCTCTTACCTAAAAAGTATGAGTTAATTTCAATACCAACAACGCAGTTCCATAATTGTGTGCATCTGAAGGCAAGAGATTTGTACCTATAAAGAGACTCTTCTTTCCCAAACACAAATGATTAATTTTAATCCCAGAACCTAAACATTTTTGAATCACCTGAGTGGAGAATTGTGTATATACACACATTGTTGCCTGGTAAACAGATAAGATGCACCAAAGATTTAAGAATTTTCTTTGAAAAAGTAATTTCTCTCATTTTCCTCCAGAAAAGTGTTTTAATATGAACATTTTTAGGTGGCTTAGACAGCCCTGCTAAAGACTGCCATTTAAGATTCACTTCCTAATCAAAGTGAGGGAGACTTGTTTCCCTGCAAAAGTCAGGGCTGCTCTCTGAGTCTGGGGTTGCCCCAGCCCAGGAGCAGCACCTTGTGCCTGTGGAACCTCATGTAGGTTCACCTGGGCCCATTTCTCCAGCTTTTGACTCCACGTACCTCATTTCAGGTATTATCTCACCACAAAGCCTGCAAAAGCAGCAGTATCATGTATTTTAATCAATTTAATCTTACCAATCAAGATTTTGTGTGTAAAGTGTAAAGTCTAGCAGGAGGAAAGCACAGCCCAAACCCTTTTTATGCTTCATGCTCAATTCACTGTTGTTACAGGCTGCCACATGTGTAGGAATAAAAGTAAAGTATTTTTTCCCTCATTTGCTAGAGGTACAGGCACTATCTTTTCATAGGTAAAATAGCAAGAGAAATATATGGTTGCCATAACAACCACATTAAATAATATTGAGGCAAAAAACTCCTTCACAAACATTTTCAAGTGATAAGCTAATTTAAAAATTTTCACAGAGCACATTTGAAAAATAAGATATACTGGGATATGAGCATAAAACTACAGAAGTGTTACTATAGTAACCCATGGTGTAAAGTACTATTCATGCAGTGATTATCAGATAAATCACCCTCATTAACAGTGAGGTGCATCTCTGCAGTGAGTTGGGAGAGTAAATAATGTAACAGACTCTCTAGACATACTCATGTCATTACTGTCTGGAACAATATTTAAAAAACCAACCAACCAACCAAAAACAACAACAACAACAAAAAAAACCTTCCAAAACTAACAAGGTCCTGAATATACCAAAAAACTCCAGCACAAAGATTTGGATTAACTCTGCTATTAAGAAATAAAACCTCAGAAACTCAGAAAAACAACTCTCCATATTTGTAATAGTTAAACTGAATCTAGGTGGCACACTCTGGTTTTTATGAAATTCATTTTCTTCCCCAAAATTATTTCATGCAACCATTAATTTCAATGATTTATCAGTCCAAGATTTGTAATTTGCCTTTGATTCTTTGACAAAAACGTATTTCAGGAGTTTCTTGTGTGAAATGGCAACAGCAGAAACCAGCTCTTTTCACAGAAGGAGAGAATCCTGGGATGCAAGGGACCTGAAAGCTGCTCTAGTTCCAAGCCCCTGCCGTGGGCAGAGATGCCCCTCACTGGATCAGGCCCCATCCACCCTGACCTCTTTGGTTGTCTCCATTTTCCTTCAACATGAACAATTTTGTTTCTAATTGAAATATTTCTCCTCAAGAAAAATCACAGAAAATGTCTTGAATATATAGGATGATATATAGATTTTTGCATTATCCTCATAAATTAAATATGAAGCTGGTGTATGCTCTGGATATTCTTGGAATGTAACAGCTGCTGGAGATCAGGCTCACATTCATTTTAGACAGACACAGAAGAGAATGCTCCTCATCAGTTCATCCTCAAATGTTAGCAATGGCTCCTGGGTGCACAGCACTTTTGTAATGTCACATAAAATAAAAAGCTGCACGAATCACAACCTTCCTCAGTCTAATTAATGCTATAAATTTTAGATAAGTTAGACAAACAAAGATACGTTTGCTTGAAACCTGACTTTGCATGCTGAGACATCGTATGTATAAATAATACATATGCCCTGCCAAGACCACACATAAAACTTAAAAATTTTTCTGTTCCAAACACATTTTGAGCTAATCTTCAGTAACCACAGACATAAGCAATACGTTAACAATATGTTAATATTATAGGAATAATATGTTAATAGGCAAAGACTTTGGACAATCAATTGAATCTACCTTGAGAAAGCGAGGGCAGAGCTGCAGCAGTTTAAGAAATGCTCCTGCAGCAGCTCCTGCTCATCTCTCTGGGACCACATATCATGGCTTAACCTGGTTATCCCACACTTCCCCAAGCACAGCCCCAGTGCAAGCCCTCAGGCAACAGCAAATCCAAGTCAGTACAAGTCAGATTATCTCCTTGCTTTCCGTGGTTAGATGTATTAACATTTAAGTGTGAGATACATCGAGGTATTTTCCGTGAAAATAAAATGATGTGTGGGATTAATGAATTCACAAAAAGCATGGAAAGGGTGAGGGGGATTGTGTCAAGTTTCTCCATTCCCCAAAAATAAGACTGGGGTGGATCTCAAAGACCTCAATACAAAATATGAAAGCATGGTTGATTTCCTTCAGGCAGTACTTATCAATGCTATATTTTATAAGCTAAATTTTTGTTCAAGGCCTATTTAAAAGAACAATTAAATACATTTGAAAACTGACTATTTATAACATACATACTACAAATGGAAAAACAACCATTCCACATAACTCTGTGACTTTTGGACTAGCCCACAGTAGGAGCACAATTCCAGAATAACACTGGAACTGTGACTTAGGTAGGCAGCAGGAAGAGTGCAATCCAGCAGTAGCAGAAACACAGAAATTCATATATTCAAATAATGCCTAGAAATTTCTTACACAGCCGACTGACAGCTTTAAGTCTCAACAGCTATTACAGGTGATTTTCTCTGATACCTCAAAGAATATTTTTGACTTGCCTTTAAAAACTTCATTATTGCCTAAAATATCAGTTATAATAAGAAAACACAGGGAGGCATCATCAATTTGGAACAACACTCTCATCAAGCCCGGTGCTGCTCTCACTCCAATCAGGATCTATGCATTTAGCACAGTTAGCTGGATTTCTATTTCTTGAATGCACGTGGGACACTATAATTGGCATCTTGATCTGGAGTGGGAACACCTGGATGTATGTCAGTGACTGCTGTGTCACTGTCCTTCAACAATGCCCAAGTCTATCCTTGGACCCAAAGGAGTGAAAAAGTAGAACTTGATGTTTATTAATGATAAAAGAACCCCCCAAAAATGAGGCCTTACAAACGCTGATATTGTTCTACTTTAAAGAGCACTCAGTAAATTATGTCCTTAGTAAAAATCGCGGTGTTTGCATAGGTCAGATAAGGAAATCAGCAACACAATGACAAAGGTTCTTGCTCTCTCCTTGTGCTCCTTGTGCAAAGCCAGCTGACAGGCATTTAGAGAGATGCACAGCTGATGGTCCTGAGAGACAAACTGGCACAACCAGACAATGCCCCACCAATCAGTACCAGAAACATTAAAAGGTAATAGAAAAAGGCAATTTGGCCTAACATAACAATTTAACCTTTCTGTAACAGTATTTCCTTTCCCTTAAAAATCACTCATACCACTTTCAAAGACGGATAGAATTTTTCAGTTCAATTTTCTAATCCCTTTGTAATAAGAAAAAAAACTAATTTATTTCCACAAAAAATGAAAAAGAAATGTAAGGCAGTACAAGAGAGGGCCTAAGAAATGTACATGATCCAGTCACTCTTCTCTGATTTATCCTAACATTTTTTTAACACATGAAGATTTTGAGAAGACACCTCCATATTTTTAAGAGTAAGGAAGCATTTTGATTAAACTTCTGAACAGGAAAGCTATCACTTATTACAGCTTTCAATTTCTGTTTGCTCCACCCCAGCTGTAATTTCATTTTGTGAATACACTGCTGAGATTTAACACGCAAAAATTCATAACCAGAGGTGCCTAGATAAGAAATCAATGCAGAAAAGAGCAAAACTCAATTTGGACACCCCCTTCAAGCTCACCTTGCCTTCACAAACTGCAGTTTGCTGCTTTTACAACTCAGTGCTTGGAATTACTACAGGAGAGGAAGCAGGGGTGGAACTTCTCCTGTGTGACATTCACACAGCAACAGCTTAAAGAAAATCTTGCTATCATTACAAATAACTGCTTAGGTGACTCAGAGAGAGATGGAAACTGAAGTCATTTAAGTTCATTCTTTTCAACCAATCAGATTTTAAATGTTGATAGTCCTTTAGGGGAGGTGAGTACAGGTTTCATACCCAGGCTATTTCCAGTGAGTGTAGAAATTCATACCTGCAGACCTGCATTCAGCTTTGGGGTGTTTATTACAATTAGAATTGCATTTCAGAGCCCCAGAGCCACGGGATGTCACATTGCACTGACTGCCACGCGAACATCAAGGGGGAAAATTGCCCGCCTTAGGTTGTTTTCACATCAGACCAGGCTGTAAGAATTCGAAAACATAAATGATGGCTGAACAAGCAAAATTATTTGCCCAAGGTACAAAAGGCATTTTTAAAATTTGTCCCACAGAAAACAAGTGTAATGCTAGCCTTTTGCATGGGAAGGTATTTTTATCTTAGTGCTTTTTTACATTAAAAAAAATTTAATTGGGAAGCGATGCTTCCAGTTCTGTACTGCCCTTAGGTGAACCACATGATGCTTTGGTAATAAAAACAGTAACTCTCTAAAGAGTGAAGAAAATGACAGGCTGCCCAGGGCCCTGCTTTCTCTCCCTAAACTTGATTTAGCAGGTGCTGCCTGGTTCTATTTAATGGCATCCTTAATGTTTTTAAGCATAATTGCTTGGTGCTGTAATATTATTTTGGGCTAAGTTTCCACTGTTAGCAGGAATGTTTCACAGCTACAGTTTTGTGCTACTTGCATTTAATAAATGTTTATAAACAATCTTTCAACAGGAAAAAGAGAATGAGAAATCTAGACAGTGAAATTGCCTAAACATGTAACAAAGATTTGACTGAATGTTTTTGCTTCAAAAACAACTATATTTGGTAAAAGAAAGTGCTAATATAGCTGCTGGTTGGGTCCAAATTCAGTCTTTCACTGACGTTTTCCCAATGATTTCTTCATGGCTGATTCATATTTGTGGACTGGACCCAAATTATATAAAGTTAATTTGTAGAAATCTGAAGGAATTCCATATAGATTTGCTGTACTTTTAGTTACTAAGAATTTGGAAGTTTAGCTGCTACAAGAGGGTGCTGTAAGTAGACCTGTCAAATTAACAACAGTGATTTTTCTTACAATAATAAGAAAAATGTGCTCTTTGAAAGTATATTATTTCCACCAGCTGAAAGGTCATTCCACTCGCTCAAGAGATTTCAAATGAAATCTACCACTGATAATTCCTTTATGACATTCCCATATGCTGCGTTGAGTATTCCAAGGAAAACGTGATAAATGACTCTTTATCATCCTCGGAAATATTCTTTTCAAGAAAGAGGATGCAGCGAGTGAACAGTGCCAAGTGTCTATTTGTCACTGTAAACACCCTGTGACGTTTACCTCTTGCTACTAAAACAGAGTAATTCCACGTGGACCACAGGGATTTTGTTGGTATCTGTGTGGTTGTATCCTCCAGAACCATAAGCCAGTATAGTCTATTTTTATGGTAATAAATGTTATACCTGAGACTGAGCAGGATAAGCATAAATTTCTGTGAAATCTTCCCCTTTGTTTTGAAACCACAGAAACAGCTCTATTCTTCCTGGCAATTTGCTGGTGACTCTGAGAATATCAATTATGTAATTGCCTTGTAACTCACTGTCAGCAATAGAAGGTGTTGCCACTGAATTCAGCTGCTGGGGTACAACATCACACCCCCGTTAACTCTAATGACTCTTAATGGCTGCGTGAAAACATTTTCACTTCGGAGTTATTCTAAGTATCTTGAATGAAAATTATACTTTCAGCAGCATAATTATTTTTTTCTGAAAAACTATTTGCTTTTTTGGGAGAAATATCACCATTTCATGCAAAACAATCATTTCCTAAAGTATCATTAGAAACCCACTGCTATAATACTACATGGGAATTCTCTCCTTTCTAGCCAAGGCTCTGGTGAGGCGTGATTTACATCCCAGGGCTTGTCTCAATGGCCGGAGATTCCTACCTTGTCCTGCACTAAAAAGAAAGGGTATGATGTGTTCTTCCAGTACAGGAGCCCTGGCAGCAACAAAGCTGTGAAGACACTACTAAGTTATCACCATGGTACAGTGGTATTTTCTTATATTAGAGCTGAATTTTGAGCAAAACCAGTTTACATCTTCACAGAAAATCAGTGTAAATGGAGGGTGGAGAGGAACATAATACTCTGACAAACTAAAGACTGTAAGCAGGTTAGTTAAAGGTAATGTACAGATATTAGAGAGCTGGAGATGTGCATAATTAAAGCTATCATTACAAGAAAATACACAAATTGTAGGAAAGACTTTTATCCACTATCCAGGACAAAGACTCTCCTTTGTAGCTTACACAGTACAAGCCAGTGTACTATCTATCAGTGCAAAGATAATTGATTAGACACAACATATTTCAAGCTGAGGTTGCACCTTCACTAAACTTCACCTTAAGGAGAAATAATTGCAATTCTTCAGCCACAACAAGTTTCTCAGGAGCTGCTCTCTCTCACACTACCTATGAGGCAATGGTTGCATGCTGAACTCTCCAAAAGATTAATACCTTGAATTGATGAGACCTCAAACCCCATGATATTTATACAGCAAACCTCAGTTTACTGAGCCCTTCATGAAAGACAAGGCTAAGCAGTTTCCTTCAAAAGCTCATATTAGAATCTATGGGTATTTTATGTCAGAAACGTTTGATGGGTTTGTCTGACTTAGATGCAGTTTGTTCAAGACCAGGCTCAAAATCCTTTTATTTGCAGTCACTGTAGAACATTAATCTGCAATAATCTGCATTTAACAGATCTATAAATTTAAAAAAATTCTCCTATATAGAGCATTAGCGTACAAAAAGTGACCCTACCAAAAAAACTCAAAAACAATCCACGTAGCCAAGTCTTGCATGGAAAGAAACGTGATTCTGCCAAATCCCACAATATTCATGTCTGCTTGTTCTGGCCTATTATCATTCCAAATGAGAACTTTCAGTATTATTTGATGGTACAAAATGATAGAGGAATAAACCAGAGTTTTAACAGCACCCTCAAAAACGCATTTTTACATATTTGTGCACATGATCCGTGATAAGTGAAGGTGATGTAAACCTTCAACCTGGACAATCATGACAGAATTACCTTTATTCTATACCCTGATGCTAAGAGAATATATTAATACAATATATTGACATATTAATAATGAACAAAAATACAAAACTTTTTAGCAAAATACACTGTTTCTCTCCTCTGGCCATACATATAAATGAGCAGGGTCAGTAACATCTGGTCCCCAAAATCCCTTTCTCCACACTGGGGAAATTTGCTTCCCTCTATAAAGGGCTCAGTCTGTGTCCCTGTTCTCTCCTAACAGAGATAACTGCTTGTTCTCCACCCACTGTGACCAACTGGAGCAAATGTCTTTTTACCTCTCAAGTCCTTTTGTTGGAAAAAGAAAATAATCTTCTTTTCAGTTAAGCAGCTGAAGCATATGAATCGCTTCCCCTGTTTTTTCCAGCAAACACAAATTGTAAAGCACAGAACCAAAATCTACTTATATTTTGCGTAAGAGTTTTGCCTGCAACCCACAAAAACTGGCTGTGAAGTCAAAGAGGATTTTGTAGGCTTGGAACTGGAAAAACAAATTATTTTTTGTCAAACACTTTGTCCACGTGTGTATCCTTACTCTTCTTGTGCATTAGTCTTGCAAATGATTTCTAGTGGGTTATAAAATGATTTTTTTTTTAATGTGTAGAGTTTAAATTACAGTGGAAGATATGTAAGACTTACAAGTGAAGAAAGAAGTACACACATCAATAAAATTATTTCAGGAAGGATGTCAGAACAAGGATTAAATGTGAGAAGATAGGGAAGTAAAGGGCTGTATCTGCACCACAACATCCACCCAGGATGTTTCAGGTATGGTTCCCACCAAGCCCAGGCTCTCCCCCAGTTACCAGGTGCTAAAACACCAATTAACAACATCTCACCTATCAGTCTTTACCCTTGACATTCTTCAGTACACATGGTTGGTACAACTTTCTAGGTAGCTTTTCTATGACATAAGCAAATACTTTCCCGTTAAAGACAGAATGCTTACCTGAATATTTTGCTGCATTTAAAACACAGAAGCACTGAAGACATAATAAATAAAATCTTCATTATAGCATAAACCTTTGAGTGATTTCTCCTCGTTTGGAAAACAGCTAATTGACTAGATCACTGTAGCAGCTGTTTTGAACTGACGATCTGCAGAATGCAGATGGCTTATTTAGCAACTGGGAAAAAAATTAAAATTGGAAAGGCAGCATTACCAACCCTGGTAGAGCAGCTACAGGTGTATTTCTTGACACACAGCTAGCACTAAGTGTAGGTGTACTCAGGGACACCCTGAACGTGAGCAAAGACACAAGGCGAAGTCGTGGCTCAGTTTCAGAGTGAATAAAAAATGAGGGTAAATGGGCAGCTTACAGGAAGGATACCTGCACTGCAAGTAATTAAATTCTTGCATGGCACTGATTATTGCTTCTGACAACCACCTTCTATGCCATTGCCTTTGAGTACATTGCAAGAATAAACAGTGTTAAGCAAAATATTTAACTGCTCTGTATTACTGAAATCCCATTCCTGACCAGGTTTTTATTTTCTTTTAAATATATTACTGACAAAAAATGAAGGAAAGCACTGATCTGTCCTGGGTAAAAGTGTGTCTCAGCCATACTCATTGAAGCCTGCTAGGGTAAATAGGTGTAATTTTATTGGGATAAATGGAGCTGAACCAATTTTAAGCTTCACTGAAGCTTCTGAAGCTGAGGAAAGAATATATCCCTTGTTTTGTAAAAGGATAGAAAAATTTAGTAAAGAGGAATAATGATAAATATAACTGCATCAGGAATTCAAAGATGCAGTAGAATCATTTATTTCCCAAGTACTCTGTGAAGAGCTGGCAGTGCAAGACTAAGTACAGAGTTCTTTTTACTTACAAATGCTGCTTGATTGTTCCCTTCAGTTGATTTTGTTTTAGAGGAGTGAGGCTACTGATTTAAATTCTTAGCAGGAATTCTTTGGCATTTCTGCAAAAACTATCAATACTCCCAGCTGAAAGACCATCCTTGTGAAACATCAATAGGTTCCCAAAGTATCTGATTGACTTTCAAAAAAAATTAATTGCCTTGCTGCCTTGCTGCCTTGCATTCTTATAGGGGGAATCATGAGCTCAACTCTTGTTTTTGTGGCTACTGTAAAACATCCTTCTCTCAGTCATGGGCAGAAGATCTGGTTAGTGGCAAAGGGAAAAGGAAAATACACACACATTTAATTCAAATTATTCACCAAACAAATAATGAAACGTGCAGGGAACATCAGAGCTCTCATTTCTCTGCTAGAGCAGTAGATCAGTAAAAACGTTGTCTGCATTGGAATGGTCATGAAAACAAAACTGACGTGAAATGGGCTTCTTTTACTCTAAATAATGAAAATTGCTTTGTATCTTTTCAGAAGCCTTTGATCAAGATACACACTCCAGTAGCGTATTCTGGGTTTGTTTCTTCCCTCTCATTGTCTTTCACTGTCCCACTTCCTGCAATCAGAATTGTAAATTCACAGAGGAGGGAACAAAAATCCTTTTGAGAACAACCCAGTCATCACGAGCAAGTGACAGCGGATATGTCACAGACACAGGGATGTGCACAAGTCAGCCCTTCTACTGTTGGCATGGTTGGGAGGGTGATGACAGAACACAGAGCTACTCCATCCTAGGAGCCACTAAATCTGTGCAATAGGGGCTGCAGAAACACAGAGGGAATGAGAGTAAGGAAAGTGGCATCCATGTGTTGGCCCATGCACTGTGGAAAGGCAGCAAAGGAGAAAGCTCAGCCCTGGCTGGACAGGGCAGGGCCTTTCTGTGACCAGCCCGTGCTCTGGGTCTGGCCTCAGCTGCACTCTTGGCCAGGCCCTTATTCAAACACGGCCAAATTTGTCAGGGGAATCCTGGAGGCATGGAACAGCACTTTTCACTCTACTAATTGGCAACTTCGTAATTTTCACTGCTAAACATTGCATCCTCATCCAGATACAAAATACCAGGAGCTATTTAGGGCAGGACTGAATCTAGACCTGTGCCTCCAGAGTAGGTTCAACTAAATTTTTGGAGGTGACAGGGTTGTCTATTTAAAATTCAAAATCTGGATGTAAGAGCAAGAGCTGCAACTTATTTTGACCACTGCCAGCATACCTGAACTGTGCCCCTACCATTAATCAAAGTTACAAAAGCAAAGTAGTATTTATTGACACGTGAGCTGCTCTGGATTTCTTTGCCATACTGTTACTTCCTCCACAAGCACACAGATTTTAAAAAGTCTTTAAGAATCAGCCCTTTCTGTCTGCTTTGCAAATTCTGACATATCTCAGCAGTCATGCTGAAATCAGTATGATTGTGCATCCCCCTCAAGATGCACATATTAAAGTTGAACACTTTTATTGCAAAGTGTTCCATTTTCTGATGGCGCCCTCAGATGGGAAGAGGAAGTTTCAGGCACTCATCCTTTCTCAGTTCCTTTTAGGACTAGAAGCATTAAAGAAGAGTTTATGAACATTTCCGACAGCTCCCTAGAGAGCAAATGTTCAAGACTAGTGGTATCTTCCTTTCCACTCAATTATAGAATTTAGCTAGGAGAGATTTTGAAGGAACTGTTTAAGCGCTTAATACTAAAGTTTTAAGGGTCAATTCTGGGAAGTATAGATATAGCTGTAAGTCTATACTGCTCCTACTTCATTTTAATTTAGAAACAGATAGTTAATAAAATAGTAAAATCTTGAACAAAGGAAGTAAAATGGCTTTTTTAAATAGAATTTTCTCCACTTAAAATTCTTACACAAATTATAAGAGCCCTATCAGAAAAAAAAGGTTGGTTTAGGATAATCTTATTTAACTCAATTCTAAAAAGGACAGATAATTTCCCTCTCCTTATAAACACAGAATTTAAAGGGCAATGTTGTAGTTATTCAAGCTGCTTCCGTGAGGCATGTTATGCTGATTACAAAGTGTGTAACACTTTCTTTTAACAAATTTGTAATTCTAATCAGCATTGGCTTTCTCTCAAGCTGTCAATGTCCATCCTATTATTCTCCTTGATAATGAAATTATTTAAGCATCAATCAAGCATGAATGTTCTATTTTTGCTTGGAGAACAGCACATTAACATGGAGAGAGTAGTTAAACCCCTCATAGTGCTTAATAAATGAATCTCATCAACCAGAATTATCTACCTAAATACCTGCATACAGATGTTCATGATTAACAGTTCAGAGAGATATGTATGGCCATCTTTAGGAGACCTAAAGGTTTCTGATTAGTCCTTAAGGTGCAGAACACCTAGAAATGGCAGATAAATCCTTGAAGCAAATCCTGCAAGAACTCTGATTCAAGTGAGACAAAACATCTGCCAAAAGACCATGAATGAAGGACACACCACACAGAGTTCTTTGGGGGTGTGCTGTACATCTCATCACCTTTCCAAGGCTACCTGAAAGCAGAAGAAAGACATCAGCATACTCCATCCTTTGCCACATAAAAAGTCTCCTGAAAAAAACCTATCTGAGATGGCTCCTGCTCCCATCTCTCAGGGTGGCACACAAAGGAACAGCCAGGACCTCCTTGGAGCAGGAGGGGACAAAACCTGCTGCTTCTCTGTCCTGCTCTGGCATCTGATGCTGTGCTGAAACCTGGCACTGAAATACCACATAAAGCAGACTGAGGAGGTTTATCAAATCCAGTTACAAAGGCAGACTGCACATATGAGCAAACACACTTGTGCAGCTGGCTGAAGAGGACTCCTGATGGAAAACACAGAAAACAAGAGGACAGGCAGGAAAAATCTGGCTTCCTCTGCTTAGGAACTGAGGTAGCCTGAAGAGTGCTGTGGAAGTGCAGCCTGAAAAAATGTCATGCGCATTCGGGGCTTGGAGCCTTTGCTAATATCATTTTCAAGTACATTTGGCTCTGGATAAATGGGATACACAGAGCTCTAATTTAGTCTTTATGTACAGACTGAATACACTACTTGAGTTACCACCCACGTTATTTTCAGCCAATTCAATACCTTACAAACAATCTTTCCTCTTTTAATATATTCTAAAGGACATTTAAGTATCTTAAAAATACAAATCAAGTCTCTTCAGAGTGCAATAAAAGCACAATAAAGCAGGTCTAACACGTAATTAAACATAACCACATATTTAAAGGTAGAAAAGAAACTCCTATAACACTTGCAAAACTCAGCCAGTGACCAACATTTCAGAACAAGAAAAATATCTGCAGTCTAAATTCATCCAAGCTATCCAGATTACACTTCCATCTTTCCAGTTCTCTTTTTGTAAAATATACAAAGGTTAAAAGCAATGAGACAGAAACCTTACAATTGCAAGAAACTACTGATTTTTCTCAGCCTACCAAAGCCATGTATACTCACGAGTTTATTCATCATCATTTAGAAATACAGAGATTTATTGAGTAGATGGGATGTGCTTGTCTAAGAAATACCTAATTCTTAAAATAGATAAAAGGGAAAGACACGTCTGCAAACCATTCAAAAACTCAGATTTAACTTAGCTTTTGTTATCACACACATCTCATAAAACATTACTTCAATAGAGCACACAATTTTCAATGAAAACACAATTTTTCCAGAAATATAGCCTACAATTTATGTCCACTTGGTTTGGATGTTAAAATATCATATTGTACTTGTAGAAATTCCTAATAAACAGTTTGAGGTACTTTCACTTAGGTAGCATGTTCTGATGGCAGATGTCAGGTGACAATTCTGCTGTTGAGTGAATACCCTGACATTTTTGTGGTGGCTTTGCACAACATAAAAGCACACCCTACAC
Source organism: Nicator chloris (assembly GCA_013400495.1). NCBI lineage: Eukaryota > Metazoa > Chordata > Aves > Passeriformes > Pycnonotidae > Nicator > Nicator chloris. The sequence continues at coordinate 85,152 of WAAE01020246.1, read as the reverse complement.
AAGGCATTCTCCTCTGGATTTCTACAAATATTCACAGACAACTAGCACACACACATTAAATTGAGGCTTTTTAAAGAAAATCACTACCTTCAGTGTGCAAATGACAGGAAGGATGGAAAATGACAGAATTTAAAGCATAGAAAGATAACTCCGATTTCTAAATTTAACTGTAAGAGCTGAAAGGCAGACACTATGCACCACTTAAATTCCTCATGTATTTGTTTAAATAGCAACAAAATTCCCAAGGGGGCAACCTGCTGCAAGGACAGGTACTTAGAGGAGCCAGCTGGGGATTCCAGGGGAGGTGAACACTGAAAAGACTTTTGGGGCCTAATCCAGACATCCCTGAGCCTGAACTTCCCTTTTATCAAATGTTCTGTTTGCCTAACCTGACCAGTAAAACAAGACAACGCCACCAACATTTCCAGTCACTAGAACAGAAATTGCAGTAACTGTTCTAAAATGGAAAAATACTGGCAGCAGTTTTAGAAATCTTTCCCGGGAATAGGTTCCCTGTGACAGAGTTTTTTCCCCCAATGTTTCCATGAGGAGTTCTGATTTTCATACCATCCATAAGAATTAGGAAAAGTGGGTTTTAACTAGACTTTTATAGCAAAACTTTTTGGGCAATAAATACTTAATTTTTGAATGAGTTGTGGAAATGTTACACCTATAGAACAAAATGGACTGAACTTACCTACTGGACCACTTCTTAGGGAGCACATCCACTTCTCTTCATCTGTCCCCTCCTAGAGAACCTTCAGGAGTGGCTGATGCAGGAATGGGAGAATCATTCAAAGGCTACCACTTGACTCCAGAACTGGTGGCTGCTTGGAAAAGCACTGGTCTGGAAAGCACTAAGCTCATGGAAAAACCTTTAAGAAAATATAAAATGCAATAAAAGTAAATATTTATGCCTAGGAAAAGATCTTTTTTGCTTTATTGTGACTGTTTGCTGCACACCAACATTCCTACATTTACCATGTATAAAGGCTGTGAACGAAGTAAGACCCTTGGATAAGATCAAAATATTTTTGCTCAAAACTGGTACAGTTATTCCTCCAAATCTCATTCTTCTTCCATGTGACCATAAGTTATAAACTTCCCTCTTGTCAATACACCATGGGAAATCTCTAAACAAACTGACAAATGCCATTTATTCCTTTTCTCCATTTCTCTCAGGCTGATACTCAGGGTTAGGCATGCTCCTGAAAGAGACTCTCAACTTTTAGTCCATTTGCTAACTAGGTGGATGACTTGGCACATCTCTGAACTGGAGGAAATGAACTGGAAACTTCCCACCGTTTTTCTGAGCAACACGTGGTTCCACAGTCCCCAGCCTCATGCTGGGGAACAGGGCAGAACTTCTTCCTGATGCTCAAGGATGTCGTTCACAGGTCACTGAGCAACACCGAGAAATGACCACGCGTGCCAAAGAATTCCTGCCACACTGAGGTGATTAAGGCACAGACCCAAAGTTCACTGCTACCAACCAAACACCCCATAAACTGATTATGGATTCCTGTTTAGAAACACAGCAATGACGCCTCCATTTTAATGTATATGGTGTTCTGAGAAACATCACAGTGTGGCAATTACCATTTCACCTGTACCTATTTCTGGTGATGATGGAACCCCAGGAATGGCATTTCTGCTGTCAGGAAAGGTCACCCTCAGTACTGTAGCAGAGATAAAGTAAAAGCTGGGGAAGGGCTGCCCTCCTGGAGTGTGCCCACTACTCTTCCTAGTTCCCCCATGGGATAAAACAAGGAAACACAAAACACCCTCACGCTCTTAGGACAGAGGAGACCAAACACATTGTCAGGAGCTGCTCAGGGGGAAAAGCTGCCATTGGAGGGAGCTGGCTTTAGATCATCTTTCACCTAAACAGGCGTCACCAAAACATGCATTTCTGCTAACTCCAGAATGCTGGCTGAAGAGACACAGTTCACAACTTTGTTTTGCAGTTGCATTTTAAGTTCATAGTGTTCCACTGCTTCAAAACACAGACAAGAGACAAAGAAAGTTCAGCTCTCTAAAACAAATGGGTCAACAAACAAATATCACTGTCCATCCACATACAGCATATGGATTTTAGTCGCTCCAACTAAAATGGCAAGGCAATAAAATAAGGCTGTTCCATTGTATGCTACTGAAGCCAATTGAATTATTATCAGAAAATCTTCCTTTCAAATCATGTTAGCAAAGGGTTGTTGTAGCATCAGTTTTGCATAATATTTTATGTATGAGCTTATAAAGTACAACAATAAAATTCTTAATCAGATAAGACACTTCTGGTGTTTGAAGGGAAGTACTGCCATAAAAACATATCCCAGTGTTAAATCAGCAACCCGCCCCTGAAACCAATGCCATCCTCGCTGTGTCAACTCATCAATAGTTATAATGCTGGTGGGAATAAAACATTTCCAGTACTGCTAATATCACCACTTCAATAGCTCATTTAGAGGCAAAAAAGCCTTATGGTTTTATCACTGCTTGAATAAGCTCTTCACATCTGAGAATTTATTACTTTAATTACAAAGAGTCTTCCATGTTATTTCAGGAGTATCGAAAAACCATTCCTCTACAAAGGTGCAGAGATACTTTAATATTTATGGGTATATCACAAAAAAATTAACAAATTTTGATGGTATAAGTTTGAAAAACACAGATTATCAGACTCATTTTTCAGTTTCTCACAATTCAACTGCTGTCACTGGCCTGATTTCAGAAAGTCTCTCAAACAAGGAGTCCAATTTAAAAGGTTGCCTTCTGCAAAGGAAAAGAAGGTAATTATTCAAAAGAATGAGGGTGCTTACAGGGCCTCTTTTTCAGATAGCAAAGAGGCATGCTGTTTCCATGTTTTCAGGCAAAAATACATCAGTGAATGCAATACTTTTGCAAAGATGTATCTGACATAATGAAAAAGGTGTAGGAATAAACCCTGCACTTACCAAAACAAAACCCAAACTATCACTCACACTAAATGTACTAGTAAAAACAAGAGGTAGGAAAAGCAAGAGAACTAGAGGTGTCAAGCAAAAAAAATGCAGCCAGAAAACACCATCACTACTCTGTTTCAAATGTCTAGGCACTGTCACATTATCAACATCCATATTCCCATTAATCCATACATTAATAGGAAGATAAGACCGGCGGAGAGAATTTCAAGAGCAACGACAGATAGGATTCACTGCAGTATTTGTTAAAAGCCACTAAAAAGAAGTGCAACAAAAGTAAAATATCAATATACTTTGTAAAGGAAAGAAAACAGAAATAAATCTGGAACCTTGGGAAGTGCCTGGGAAATGCAAGAAGCTTGTCCCTTACTGGTGTCTGGAAAGAGAAGCTCTTGAGCTGCAGATGCTGCAGCCATAGATCACAGCCCTGGGGGGATTTTTCCTTAAACCCTTAGGAAGGATGTGAAGAACTTTTCACTGTGTGCCTCTAAGTTCCATCTCATTTCCAGGCCATATCATATACAGTTAAAAACATTTAATGGACTGAGTTTAAAAGAGAAAAAATAGATAGCAGCTTAGAAATACTGAGAGTGACATATCCTAAGGAAGCAATTAAACCTCAAGATTATTTATCATACCTTGAATCATTTCCTTCCATTGTTGGGTTCCTTGTGGAATAACTCAATCAAATCCAGCTCCACACAGTATTTCACAGACTGGCATCTTCCCACACAGAGAACACAGTTCCAAATTGTTTTCCTTCAAAAGTTAGCAAGAGATTTTGCATTCATTTGCATGTGTCTGGAACTTCTTGCATGACTGATGACACACTGAAGAGTTTTATTTTTGCAAAGAAGTTACACTCTGTAATATTGTGCAAATACCACTGCCAGTGATTTTTGCCCATTCTTGAGTATGACAGTGAACACTGGTCCCCTGGGATAACCAAAGATGAGCCTGGGCTCAATGGAAAGGGAATGAAAACAATTCAGTAACTGGATACTTCATTAAGTTCCTTACCACTTGAAGATAAAGTATTCTGTCACAACAGATCCAAACAGCTGGACAACTAGTCACTTGTAAAATAATAAGTAACCAGATTTCTTTTTCAAACAAAAGCTGAACTTCAGAATAGATTTTGAAGCATAACATTCTGTAAAATCAGCTCAACCAAGTGTTTCTGGACTGCTCATTCAAATGATTGTGATGAAGTTCAGCAGTTCACGTGGTGTCTCTGTAGCAAACTCAAGAATTTGACATAAATAGATAAAAGCTGATACACAGCTGATAAACTTTTTTTTTCACTGAGGACCCTAAGTTTCCAAAATCCATTAAGACTTTTAAACCCCCAAGATCTGTCCCAGCCTAATTATCTAAGGGAGTGAGTCATTTGACAAAGCATCTCTCTGATTCATAAGCTACTTGCATAATTTAAAAGCTGCTACTGCTTATCCAGCCCACACCACTACTGGTGAAACTAATATGTGTAATGGTTGTGTTGGCATCCTCTAGAGTAACACATGAGAGGATTATTTTCTCCTGTCTTTATATCATAATTTATGAAGATATGTGTACTTGTACAGAGAGAGATCAAAACTATCTCACCACATGGTGCTTTTAGCATAAGGTACCTTAGCAGCTCCTTATCAAGTCAAAAAGGAAGAAAAAATCCAAAACACATAATAATATTAGAATATTGATGTATATAATCAGTCTCTGCCTTCTTGGACAGCCCCAAAGAATTAATAAGCAAGAGATGTTTATTTTGGTAAACTGTAACATCTCAAAAACGTATTTCTCAAGTTCAAAAATGCTTGTACTAAACAGAGGGTTACCTTCTACTACTTATTCCTTATGAAAATTATCAGGAATAATATTCTCAATGACTACTCACTATCTGGACTCATATTACAACACGATCTTAGGTAGCATTAATTGGTTTACAATAAAAAAAAAGGTAAAAACCAATAAATTCATTTTTGTAAGAGGAAGTTCTAAAATAAGGAGATTAAAAAATAAAGAAGAACAGTGACTAAAGCCCCAGAAATCTAACATAGGGATATAATACTCTAATACCACATAAATTTATTGGCTGTATAACCAGATTGCCAACTAAACTGTAAATGTTTACTCTGCTATTACCACACAGCATTTTTCCCCCCAGTCTGAGCTCAGAGGGATAATCAGTGCCCAGAGCAGTATTTAGGCTTTCCAAGCTATGGCAGCCTCAGTCTCCTGTGGCTCTCTCTATGCCACAGTTGAACAGAACCCTTTGAAGGCAAATTCTCTTCACCTCACATCCTCCAGAACGTGGAACTCAGAGTATCCACTGTCCCTGCACTGCCTGAGGTGGCCTGGGAGACCACAATCCCTTAGATACCAACTGGCTGTTTAAATATAGATACAGCAACTGTTTTCTTCGTCCCCAAAAGTGCTCAAAAAACCTCCCAGGAGGGAACATGGGCAAGAAGCAAGGAGGACTTCATCTCCAGTACCTGCCTTAAATCACTGCTCCCAAGAACATGATAAAATGGAACTGCAAGTGGCTAATGAAAGGAAACAGTGGGAAATCGTTTTGGGTTAGCACAGTTCAGAGAGCATCTTGGGGGCTTAAAATGATGATTTTTCTTTCCATAGGTAAATCCTTTCCTAAAAGGTAAATCCTTCAGCCCATTAAATATCCATAATTGTTTTACAGATGATAAACATTTAGCCATTTAAGAGCCCTAATATTCCTCATCACTGGAAAAGAATCTCTTTGTAATAACGATCTGAGTGTGTTCTGTCTGTCTGTAATCTTCTCCTTTGTTACACAACTTCGTTTCGCTTTGCTCCTTCCTTTTGAACATTTTCAATATAATAAAAAGTTGAAGTGAATCCTGGACTTGGAAAAGGCATAAATGGCTTCTAAACTTACCCAGGAACTGCCTTACTTTACAGGAGCCAGCACATTTTAATTTCAAGAGAATGAAACAGGCAAAAATACATTTTTCTAAGCAAAGCATAGCATCTTTTATTCCAAATTAAACTCCAAATGATACAACTTACACAGCAGTGATCTCCCATTTACCTATCACATGATTTTCCTCTCATAACCCAAACACTTCCAAGTGGGTGTCTGTACTTCAGAACAGACTTCAGAGCTTTGTGTTCTCATTGTCTTCCTCAGTTGTTTTCTATCCACCAGCCCAGCAGCTGCCTCAGTGCAGTGTGCTGGGAAAACTGGGCAATTCTGTGTGCACATTGTGATCAGCCCCCAGCACCTGTGGGGGACTGAGACACCAAACAACCCCATTGGTGTTATCCAGAGAGCAGACAACGTTATTCCAAGCCAGCTGAGAGATTTGTGGAGAACAAGACCTTTCCTCATCTCTGGTCACCTCTCAGCAGTTTACTCAGAGAGATGATGATCTGTTTGGATTGTGATCTGCCACCAGTTTATACCATAGAGGGAAATCCGTGAATGCCAAGCTGTTGGGTGAAGAGTTCCAGCTCAGGCAGAACACACAGCCCTCCTGAACAAACAGATCTAGAGATACAGGAAGGTGTTTTAGTTTGGTCTGAAAGTCTATTTGGCCTTCTAAAGGGATTGCAGAGAAACAGAATAGTCTTTTCAAACAGATCAGAGCCTTGTGTCTCCAAGTGGGTCTGGAGGTTTCCCCCCTTTAAAAAGTCAGCAAGTTTTAGCTGAAGATTCCTTGAGTCCTCAGGCAGGGATTAAACTAACAGTAGATGGAGAAATTCTGTCTTATAGCTCCCACACATCAGAGACCATCACCATGGCCTCAAGAAGGACTTCTGCCTAAGGCTGTGCCCAAATTCACAGTCCATACCTTCAAGACAAAATTAATTTTGGAATGATGGTCCTTGAAGGAACAGAAAAATGAAAGGAAGATAACTATGGCTCACCATTTCATGCTTTTGTTTTGCGTGGAAGAAGCTGTAATCACAGTCAAAGAATGAATGGCGTGGAAAGAATTATTTTCTGTTCCTGAAACCCAGTTTAGGTAGGCTAAACTTGTAGGTATCAATAGCATGCAGTATCATACTCAATGGAACTTTAAAAATAAAACTATTTATCCAAATTCTGACAGTCTGAAAAGTGAAAAAAAGATTTTAAAATAATTGTTCTTGTTTCTTAAAATGTAAATTCATGTGAGATATTAAGTCCTGCATATAAGTCACAAATCAGATTAAACTCCAGGTATATATATTTAATTGATATGAACTCCAAAATTTTAAGTATCATTACATTCCTTGCTTTATTCAAGACAACTGAGCTCCAATTTTTTCCCTCATGCAAAATCAATTCACATGGTATATGTCAAATATTTCAAATCCCTTTATTCTTACTAATATACAAAAAAATTCCACTAAAGAAATCACCATGGGCAACGTAATTATTAAATTGTAAAAATTAGCCTGGTAACATTAATGAAACCTCAGGAAAGTCTCAAAAGACATCTCCCAAATACATTTCCCCATTAGAAAATGGCAACTTCACAACATATTTTCCAGACAAAGATATTTTTTATATACATGTGCATGTATATGTTATCAAGGCACAGGTGTGGAGTTCTACAGCTCATTTTCAGAGAACCAGGGAATGGTTTGGGTTGGAAGGGACCTTAAAGCTCATCCAGCTCCAGACCCCCTGCCATGGGCAAGGACACGTTCCACTAGCCCAGGCTGCTCCAAGCCCCATCCAGCCTGGCCTTGGACACTGCCAGGGATCCAGGGGCAGTCACAGCTTCTCTGGGCACCCTGTGCCAGGGCCTCCCCACCCTCACAGTGAACAATTTATTGATAATATCTGCTCTAAACCTCCCTTTTGCCAATGGAAAACCATTCCCTTTGTCCCTCCACTCGAAGCCCTTGTGAAAAAAGCCCTTTTAGCTCTCATGTAGCTCGTTTCAGTACTGGAAGATATTTCAGTTCCCAACTTTTTTCCTCCAGGCTGAACAACCCCAACTCCCTCAGCCTGTTTTGGGGGGAGGTTTCCATACAGTACAAACTGTTTTTCCAAGCTCTCTACACAAAGCCTCATGCAGCAGAAATGAAGGACTTCCTTGCTCTTGCTACAGGGGAGAAGTGCAATCAGGCTAAACATCGGAGTTAGAGAGTCACAAATGCTCTGCCATGTTTACCACAGGGCAGCTGTAAAAAGTACAAATCTGTGAAGCTGAGCACTGTGTGTGGATGTGGATTGTGCTGGATTTGTTCAACAAAGCTTAAAGGCAAAGCTTTTGTGGAATTATGCTTAGCGTGTCAAGCATTGCCAGATGTGAAACTTTCATACTATTTTCTTTAAAGGAATCCTCTACATTTCAATTTCTACTTGAAGGAGATTCATCCAATCTTGAAAAGGCAAATCAGTCTTTGCCAGGTGACAAGAACATCAACAAGTTTAAAAATCAAAGAGAAAACTTTTATTGCCTACCTTTCTCTCTTTGGAAGTTATGAATATGCTGAGAAGCAGCACATGAAAGAGAAGCAAATTAAAAATATGCTAATATATTGTATTTCCTTTATGATATGGCAGGAAGTGTGCAGCTTGGATAAATCAAACTACACAACATAATTAAAACCCAAATGTAACATTCAAATGATGACTAATAGAAAACGATAAAGAGTTCATAAATAGTAAGTATTAAACACAGTAATTAGTACATCAGAAACAGGAAGGGAGCTGAGTATCTTAAAAGTAAATGTCTGTTCCCCTTCTTCAGTGAGAAAATACTCCAACTAATCAACATAAGCTTATATATGTTGAAAAATAGCTTCTGTTCCTTTAATTGCTAATTAAATAGTTAAACTTAAAAGCTTGAGCAAATTATTAATAATCTACCATAACCAAGTGAACAATTTTTTTCTTGGTTGGTGAGCTGCTGTCAGGAGCTACATTTCAGGTATGTTTTTAGAATACTTCTGTATCCAGCCCCTCATACATCTTGAATTGTGTTCAGCCATGGTGAGATCGGGAGAATCCCCCCAGAGTCACAAAGCGGTTTGGGTTTTTCTGGTTTCTTCTCATGAAGGGTTTCCAAACGAGTTCAGAGATGAGGTTCTGGTTCAGGTTTTATTAGCAACAAAACACTTCAGGGTAAAGGGGAGTATTCTCAAAGAAGATGAGAACTTTGGTTAATATTCTTAGAATATTGACAAATTCTTATCATATACATGTTGCTATTTTAAAGTGCAGAAAGAAATTATTATCAAAGTTATTCATTTAAGTATGTACTCTACAACTATTATGGAGCTTGCAGAACATCATAACAGAAGTGAAAGCAAGAATCTGTAAAGCATTAAAGCACTCTGATATACATTAGAAGCCAAAACAAACAAATTTTCTGAAGGACAAAAAGGAACCTGACATAATAATTAGAAACCCCTAAATCTGAGCACATACAAAACATCCCAGAAAGAAGCTGAACTGGTACAAGAATCCCAAACTACCTAAAGAGAAGCATAGTTTTCATCAATTAAAACAAAAACCTGTTGAGGTTCTAAAACCTCTGATCTTTCTACACTGTTATAAATGCATCCCACCCCATCTCGTAAATTGTCCTTATGCAGAATGCACACATACACAGGGCTGTCATGAAATGGCTCCTGGAAAGCCAACAGCTCTGCATTTCGGGCTGG
>WAAE01020246.1:0-75384 GCA_013400495.1 Nicator chloris | reverse complement strand
CCTGGAAAGCCAACAGCTCTGCATTTCGGGCTGGAATGGCCTCTGGAAAGCCAGCAGCTCTGCATTTTGGCCTGGAATGGCTCCTGGAAAGCTAACAGCTCTGCATTTTGGCCTGGAATGGCTCATGGAAAGCCAACAGCTCTGCATTTCGGGCTGCAGTCCCACAAGGGGTGACATCCAACACTCAGGCTCTGCTCACCTGTGCCCCAGCAGCATTTCCTTACCACAGTCAAGACATTCAAAAACAAAGCACTGAAAAATCACCATACAGAAATACATGGTACAGGGGACTAGAGGAATCAACAGAGAACATATGGCAACATTAGGAGGGATCCCAAATTAATCCTGATCAAGCTGACCTAAAATGGACAATTTGAGGCCTTTAATATGATCATGTTTCTAGTCTATATATTCACTGCTTCTTTTTTCTGGGGTAATTCTTGCAATTATTTGAAGTCAAGCATACAGACAGAGCCAAATGTCTTGTTGAGCAATGACTCTGTAGTAAAGCACAGGTATTATCAGTCTCCCAAGGACTCTTCCTGGTTTAAATCTTTCTGACAATCCTTTTGGATGCAGCATAAACACTTGCCTAAATTCATTTCACTCTGCTAAAAACATTCTTCTTTATTCTCCTGGGGTAAAACCCTTGAGGTTTTCACAAATACACAAGGTTTTTTAACTACTGGGTTGTTTTTTTTTCATGGATATATCAGCTTTATCTAAAAAGCAGGAGAGATAATGAAAAATCCTGACAGAGTACACAGCTAAATTGGATTAATGTCACGGACTGGTGCAGTAAGAAATTATGTAATCAAAAAAACAAATGTCTCCTTGATACTGCATTGACACTGGTAGAAGATAAAGGGCTCTTGCACCTAAACTACAATTTTAAAAGCTGTCAAGGACACTGAGCTATAGAATTGTTACCAAAAAGGAACTGTACAACTCTGTTCATCATTAACACTAAAATCTCGACCTTCCTCAAGAATACCAGAGAGGGTGCTCATTCTCCTGATGACTAATGTGCTGACAGTTACCAACAGAAATTGCTTGTTCAAAAGAGTCCACTGCTCTACCTGCCCCACAGAAATAAATATGAAGGAAAAAAAGCTTTACAAAGGGAACACCTGATAGCTTTGGTCACAACAGCAGGACTTAATCTGTCTTTAAATGTTTCCATTAAAGCAGATTCCCTTTTTGTTTCACTCAGCAGCTTGCTGGGGCAGATGTGCCTGCTCAAACCCTAGAAGACAAAGTTCTGTTTCCTAACCTCACCCTGTACAGAGCAGCTGGGCAGCCATAAGGCACAGGAGCCTCAACTGGTACCAATTAATTGCCACATGTGTTCAAGTTAATGCAAAACATTCTGCTACTGGTTCATCAGAAATTAAATTCCCCTTGAAATATGACCTGCCAGCGAAAGGAAAACCTTCACAACTCTCCATGGCCTCATTACTGTACATGAAAATATTCCAGGTTTGGAAGAATTAAACACATAAATGAAAAGGAAATTATTAAATAAAATTCCTTTCAATACAAAAACTGAACAATTCCTTTCTAATGTAGTAACATGAAAGTCATTCAAACTTTTTTTGGTCAGGATAAACCAGTAAAAACCAGGAATGTGAGAGCTAGCATTCATATTAGCTGCCTGCCAGTTCTGTGGTGGGAATATGAACACATGTGTCTGACCACAAAGAAATACTTCAGTCCTAAACTCCTAAGCCATCTTCTTTAAATGCCTGAAAACAAGAGCAGGCATCCTGGAATGTTAAATATCCAGTGTCCTCTTGTTAACATGAAAGTCTGAGTCTGCATCCAGAACAGGCAGACAATTATAGTTTCCAGCCTGGGAAAAACAGCAAGGGTCATCCCTGCTGCATCTGAGGGCATCTCATCTTTGGCAATGTGAAACAAGGTAAACCTCCCCAGTAACACAGGGCAGGCAGGAAATTAAACTGACTTTCACACAGGTTACACCTTAGGCATTGGACCAAATTCACTATGAACAAAGTAATTATGAAGCAAAATTAACAGCATTAAAATTCTCTTTGTAATTATCACTGAGGGAAGGAAAAGTGAGGGAGCAAATACCTCACACAAAAGGTTTTACTAAACACTAACTTATTGAGGATCACTTTAAAATAACACTGAGTACTCTGGGTGTGTGTGACTCTCGTGGAGATCTCACAGAATCCTGAACAACATCTACGTATTTCTGTTCTTTAAAGATAATAAAATTAAATCAGGTATCCATGGTTGATGAGCTTCTAATTAAACACTGCTGCAACGATGAAGCACGAACAGAGAAAAAAACAAAAAATATATATTTTAAAAGGCATCAAGTTGGCTTAAAAGAGCAAGGTCAGGGCCTTTACATCAATAATGAGATATCCTCCCACTTCTTAAGTTTAAAAAGTTACTTCTGTGAAAGTTTGTACTACTATAGCAGTCCTTAATCTGCTGCTTATGGACATTCACACAATTAGCCAAAGAACGCTGTAAAAATTCATTAAGCTTGAAATGGTGTTATTTCTATTAAAAACCCAAAGAACACTCTGAATGTGAATTTTGTCAGCTGAAACAACTTTCTTCTGCACTTTCCATGTGCAACTTCTTGTTTAGGTTCCCAAGAATAAGAAGCACATTGAAAATTTTGGCTAAATATTGTTTTCAGTGTTGGTTTTTTAGAGCTTGGTGCTGGCAACACCAAGGTCATGGATTCCATCTCTGTATGGGCCATTCACTTAAGAGCTGGACTTGATGGTCCTTGTGCATCCCTTCCAGCTCAGAATATTCTGTGATTCTCTGGAAATGTCTAATATTGAAACAAGCACACAAAAATCTGGCCTTTGAGTTTACCAGAATGATAAATTTGTTCTGCTTGAATTGAAAATAATGAAAATAATCCCATGAATTTTAGATACATGATGGAAGCCCTCAAATTATAAGCTACAAACTATCTCAATTCTACCTGAGAGAACAGAAGATGAGAATATCTGATTTTCTTCTAAAGCCCTATTTTTATTTGTTCTCCCCACTCATGAAAGACATATTCACCTCAAAGGTAATGCTGAGAAGACAAAGATAAAATGCATAATTAAGATGGCAGATTACAAATCACAAAACCTATTTTTGTGGAAAATCATGTGATTAACTGCAAAATTTCAATAAGAAATTAAGTCAGAAAGTTTTCATTACCAACATGTTTAGTCCAAAATTAGTCTCAAAATGGGGGCAGGTCCACAACATCCATTTAAGAGAAAAAAGAAAGACTGAAGTATTAGTTTAGAGACATTCTGCTGAGAATCAGGAAGTGTGGAATCCTCTGAAATCCAGCTCAAAAGATCTTTAGATTCATACCAGACAAATCAGTAAAATTGGCCCAATTTGTAAAATGTCAAAGTTACTTTTGGTTCCGGGTAGGAGAAAAGACTTCTTTTAGAAAAATTACAAGTACTTTCTAACCAAATCAAAGTATGTACTTTAAGAACAGTTCTCCTTTCAATCCTTGTGACCATTGGTATCTGCTATTCTAACCAAAACCTCCCAAAATGACAACACCAGATCATCTCAATTTGCTCAAAACGCAATCAGAATTCCAGTAAGACCAGGAAAAATGCCAAATGACAAGATAAAATTCTCCCCTTCAGGTCACACTACACATTCCTTGGAGATCATCTGTTCTTCTTCTACAACTGACTGTCATCTCAAGCTGGTTTCCTTGTTTTTACACAAATAATCTGTTGCTGGAGAACAAATAGCTGAATCACATTGTGTTTACATTTCAGATATACATGCATTAAAGCCCACAGGAGAAGTTTGATGTAAGCTTTCTGACATCCTCCACTTGTGGCTGCACAAACCTTCATCTTAAAGTATTGCAATTCCTTCAGAACGTGGTAGGGATTTCCAAGGCCTCTCCCTCACCTTCCTGTTCTGAGCCCTGCTGGAGGATGCAGCCTAACAGGCAATATATTTTAATGGGCCTTTGGAGATGCCATGGCACTGCTCAAATAGCACAGCTCAACAGGCAGGGGAGGGCTGCGTGAGCTGCATCATGTGGCTGCACAGCAGATGAAGATCCTTCTTCAGTGAAGGAACTGTCAAGTTCACAGAGGCCAGGAAAAATCTTATCAGGAGACAGATTTCTTCATGCAGGTACTTGATTTCACAGCAGTTGGTCTCAGAGGTGCTGAGTAAAACTACACTTGAAATAATATAATCCCTAAAGATCCATACTGAACTGCAGGAAGAATGTCTTGAAAGAATGGAAATTGCAGCTCTGTTAAATTTGTTTCTCTTACACAGAGCAAGCATTCTTGGAGCTTAAATCTTTATTATCTTGTCAGGGTGTGTGACAAAGGGAGGTATTTGTTCAGCCAGTGACATTGTAAAACTGCAGCTCAGATTTATACTTTTGACTGACCACAGTTAGACAAAAGCAGGACAAAAGACAAAGGATTGCCCTTTCCTCACTTTGTTCTACAACTTTCATACAAGGTTTTGCAACTTATAGGTCTCAGTCTTCCAACATTTCAGTGTAAGTACAATATAATTTTGTTCAATAGTGTAATAACACTTCCAAAAAGTGGCTCCAAGGCCACTGTTTAATACAGGCATTGGTAGGAGAACAAGGTATTGTTGCAGTAAAACTGCAGTTATTTCAAAACACGTTTCTTGGTAGACCGGTAAGTCAATGCTATTTTACACAAATAATCTGATTTCATTAAAAATGTGGTGGTTTCCTCTGCTGCACAACCTCTTTGGAGTTCAGTGAGGCTGAGTATTGCTGCAATACAAGAACAGATACAGAGAGGCTGGACAAAGCCCCTTAAGCAGGAGTTACACAGACTTTTGACTGTAAAACAGCACAAGCTCAGGCAGTGCAGAAAACACAAGCCTATTTTTAGTTAATAGCATGGCAGGTCTGGAGAAAGTGTAAGACTGGAGATCAGAAGGTTCTGCTTCTGCTCCTATCTCTCCTTATCCAGTTAATTCAAGCTCTGAAGTTCTGATATCCCTTAGGGGGGAAAAACACCCTCATTTTAGGTATTTGTGGAAAGCAGTTTAAAATTAGCAGACTGGAAGCATTACTATGAATTCTAGACATTCTTCATTAGGAAAAGATATTTATACAATGTTTGAAGACTTTTTGCAGAGAGAAGCCTTTCACTTGTGCTGCTGCATTGTTTTCTCCAGCTTATACACTTTTCAAAAATGAAAAGCTTTGATTCATCTTGAAATAGTTATTTGCCTTGTCAGCTTCACAGTCATTGTAATAGAAAAAAAATACCCTAACTAATGTTTTAGATTTGTGTCTATTAACACGAAGTAGAAGCCACAAGTTTTAAGTGGTTCTGACCCATTCCGTGACCATCACTTGGTAACTGTATTAGTCTGTAAGAAATGGAAATAAAAGATGAGATCCTCTAGGGCACTTGACTTTTCTCTACAAATCAGTCAATCCTAGCTAGTTTTTCAGAAACTGCACGAGTAACTAACATTATTAGGAGCACACAGTAACACTGACAGGAAACACTCTGCAGATACATTCTGGTGTCCCTGACGGGGCTTCACGGGGAAGAACAGCTTTGTCAACTGAAGCCACTTCAGTGCTGTCCTTTCCTGGCATCTTTCCACTGTTTATTTTATCCTTCAGGGGTATCACTCCAAAGCATCAAGAGACTGGCATTCCTGTTAATCATATTCAGTCTCAAAAGCTGCTTTTTTTTTTTTCCTTTTATGAGAATGTTTACAATCAATACATATTCTGCCTTGCAAGTACACTTCTAGCAGTGGCAGAATCTCCACTGCTACCCACACTGCCTTGCAGAATCTTTACTTCAAAGATCTCATACTCTTTGCAAGGTGTATGTGGCATTTCTAAATTACATACACTGAGAAATTCTTCTTAGATTATCATTTGTTAGTTCCTCCTCACTCAGCCCCTTCCTCCACAGAGTGAGAAATCATCAAGGAGACATATGACGAACCGCTCAGGAAGTGACTGCCAAAACGTTTCAGTGTGGATCTAACTGACAGTTCAGAAAGTGGAAAATCCTTTATACATTTCTCATGTAGGAAAACCAGCGCATGCATATTAGAGTGCCCCAGTTTCTTTGCAGAGGAAGGTGTCTTCAACCACCTTTTCTTTTTTCCAGATTAGATGCTGCTTTTCTCACTAACACAGAATCCAAAATTCAAACACAATTTTAAAAGGATTTTGTTTAGCAGCCGAATATGAGATTACTATGCTCATCTGATACTATGAAATTATGCACTCCGTTTTCACATCAAACTGTTTACATACTGCTTCCATAACATGGGGAGCATAAACCACAGGCATACAAATGAAATCTAACCCACACCTGATCTGGTTTAATAATCTCTTGATCACCGATTACTCTCCTCAATGCTGTTAAATTAGCAGTACCAAAAAATAATTATAATAAACCATTAATAGATCTTGAAAATCTCAGTCTGTTTTTTCAGTCTGCTCAAAAGCTTTCCAGGCTGGCAGTGAAGAGACAGACACAGAGACAGCATCTACCTTAAAGAAAAAGCAGGGGAAGCAAAAGGAGGTAAGAAGGCAAAACCAAAGAGATAACTCAAATTTAGAATCCTCTGCATCACAACAAAAGGTAATAACTAAACAGAGAAAGAAAACTATGCTTTGCAGTACATGTGTTTGGTGTGGTCTCCAACAGGGTTTTGGGTTTGCATCTTACATACAGACACCTACAAAAAGGAAGACAATCTCAAGGAGCAGTACGGGCAGGATGGTTTGTAAGGGAAAGTGAGGCAGGAGCCAGAGTCACAACAAAACAGGAGGGGTGTGCATGCAGCAGCAAAAGGGGGATCCTGCAGGACCCCAGCAAGGCTGACAGCAGGGCCAGTGATGGGCACCAGGTTCTGCAACTGCCCAGAACCAGGCACATCTGGGGGTCGGTCTCTTCCCCCAGGCAAGCAGCAACAGGACACGAGGACACAGCCTCGAGCTGCACCAGGGGAAGTTTAGGCTGGACATCGGGAAAAAATCTTAGAGTGGGTGGGTATTGGAATGGGCTGCCCAGGGAGGTGGTGAAATCACCGTCCCTGGAAGTGTTTAAAAAAGGACTGGACGTGGCACTCAGTGCCATGGATTTTAGGTGATAAGGTGGCAGTGGATTGGAGTTGATGATCTCCAAGGTCTTTTCCAACCTAGTTAATTCTGTGATTTTGTGAGTAAAGAGTGAGTTGGGGGCATGAAGGATAAAACAAACTGCCATTTTCATTATCACCTTCAGTGTAGTTCTCCACCAAGTCTCTTTGCTCTTATTTCTTCTCCCTCTCCTTTCCTGTTAAATTCCTCCCTGCCTCATGCCGAGTCCCCCTCCCTACCCGACTCCATTACAGGGGGTATGGCACCATAGGCAATAACACCATTCCTACCTCCCTGCTGTAAACCTGGAGCTGAGAAGGATTCACACTCAAAGTACAACTCGAAAAATAAAGCTGCGATTCCACCACACGTTCAGAAAAGTCCTTATGAATTTAATGGCTCCAAAATGAACTTGACACACCTGAAAGACTCTAACAGCCAGAGAACAAAGTTCACGACCAGTTTTTAAAAAGGCTTCCTGATTATCAGAATACAAAGACAAGGTCAAGTCTGTTGTCAAATCCAAAATCTGGTCAAATCCAAAACTTTTCTCCTCAATGACAGCACAGTAAAGAAAAAGAAACCTATAAAACCAGTTTCACTTCTGCCCTGAAGATTTACAGAAAGAAATTCCATCTGCAAGGTAAATTTTCCAGAAAACACCAGGCACCAAACTCAAAAATGAAAGTACAACTTGTCTGTAACTACAACAGTGCTAACCAGGTGCTCTAACACAGATTAATAGTAAACACGGTAAAATTCTAAAGATTCTAATCGCACAAAAAGCAAATGAAAATTGTTTGCAAAAAATCCACTAAAGTGTTTGGAGGAAGCAAAGCATGAACAGTGGCTAGTGCTTGTCTCTCTTGGAGTATTTCGCTTTTAGTACTTTTCCATCTACTCTGAGAGCCAGGAAGCACTTGGGAGAAGGATGTATTGACGAAATACACAAAATCAGATACTTATGCATTTGACTGCCTCATGGAAGAGGAAAAAGATTAAGAAAAATCTCGAGAGCACAAGGTCACAGATGTGAAGGAACAATCCTGATAATCTCAGAGAGGTAGTTTTGGCACTTAAAATATCCGTTTAGAACAAGGAGCATAGATTTTAAAACTAATTATGACAAAGACAAAACTTCTTGATGATCAAGTAAGACTGTCGTGGTTGATACATCGTAATCCAGTTCATATATAATTAGAGAAAAGTGAGTAAAAAAAGACTTTCATTTGAGTTTCTTCTAAAGTTGCTGTCTCTCAAGTGTTTTGATGTGAATCACTAAGGACGCTGATTCAACGAGAAACATATAAAGTGCTCTTTCTGAATGGTTTTTCAGCCAAAGTGTTCTTGTATCATTTCAGTCTAAGACAGAAAGAGCTGGACAAGATCTGGGCTGGCTTTTATTGTGCATTTCAAAGCCATCAGCATTTACTGAATTTGAAACAAGTGTTGGTTTAGCAATCTCAGCTCCACGCTGGTTGGGGGTCAGCCCCCTCTCAGCTCCAAGGGTTTTAAGTTATCCTCAAGTTCTCTTTACATCATTTAAAAGTATATTCCTTGTGAACAAACAACAGACCGCTGGAAAAACAGCTGTCAAACTATCACAGATGGCCACAAATCCAAATTGTCACCTTTCCTAAGGGAAGGCTCATCCTTGCTCTGGTGTGTGATGAAATTACCTAAGTGACATCCAGACACCACAGAAGACTTGTATGTGTGTGGAGGTAATGTTCAGTAAAGGGAGTGGGGCAGATGCCATCAGCTGGGCTCTCAGAATCATGGAATCCTTTAGGTTGGAAAGCACCTTGGAAATCACCAAGCCTGAACATGAACCTAACACTAAAGCTAATTTCCACTGCAGCTAATTAATGTAGGGAGAATCCCAGGCTAAGGACAAGCATGGGAGCACTGCTAGAGAATGCAGCTGGGCATTGCCACACTGGCTGTGATGCACAGACCAGTCCCACGGCACAACTGTAACAAAACTCTGATCCATTGATTCACTTTCCATTAAAAAGACACAAAAGCATTCCTTACAGTTGTTCATCTCTTGATTAATTTTGAAAACAGGAGACCACTGTCCTCAGAGACTGAGGGACAAAAATTGAGTTTAGTGGAACTGAACTTGGGGTGCATGTGTGAAAAATCACATGGTACTTCTAAAATGTCACTGAGGATGCACTTTCTTTTAACTCTACTGTTCCACCAAGTGATTGTGCCACCTTGAGTGGCTCGTGTAGCAGGTATTCTATGTGCAAACGCTGGGTCTTCTGTGCCTGTCTCATTCTCACCAAAACAATATTCTCTCTAATTACAACTATGTCGATTAAGAATTCTGCATGTGAGAGTAGCAGCATTAGCCTAAAGGAAGATTTTACATGGATTATTTTTCTTAAGACCAGCAATTTTCTAGCAGTGCTTTGTTCTGTCTGCTTACACAATATAATCAAATGCTGTTTGCTCAACAAAACATCACAGGCAAAACATTCCTATTTGCCCTGAAAAGCAAGCAACATTTTTCCACTAGAAAATTTCTTTCAATCTTTTTTTTTTTTTTGTGAATGGATAAGCCTGTCTCTATTTCAAGATATGAATCACAATTCCGCTCTCAATAAAATGCGCAAGAAATGCCACCATAACTACAGTGATTTTTTAAAGGTCTCCTGGGTCCAGTTTTGGGGTGTTGTCGTGGAGGGGTGAGGAGGATTTTCTGGGGGCTCACAGGTGGCACCCCCAGTAACCATTTCCAGAGAGTGTCTTCAGCTCCTCTGTAACACACACACTTCCAGCCGAGAGCAGACAAGCAGTCATGTGAAAAGCAGGAGTACACAAACCAGACAAATGACTTGAAGGACTCTGGGACTTAACCCTGATTCTTTCTATAACTTGATAAAGTCGCATGGAATGTGATCCCATAATGTCCTGTTTGCAGTGTCAGGCAATAAAAGCTAGGCACAACATACCATAATCCAGGTTTTTCAGGTCCTGAGCACCTGCATTTTACTCAGCATCAATAACATTGGCTGTAAATGTTTCCAGCCTAACCCAAATTTTGACAACTCATGACAAAAATACCTACTTCAATTTTTGCTGCTAGAAAATCAACCGCTGAAATGGTATAGTTAATGTTAAAGAATCATTTTCTGTGGAAAAAGGGAAGTTTCTGAGAGGCCCAGACCTGAATTTCTCAGGCATCTTTGGGGGTTATCTACCAGCTTCCACAGGGGTGAAGCAAGGCCAGCAATTCTGCTAGTGAGTGAGTCTCATGCACAGCAGTTCTACCAGCTGGATAGGCAAGAGGTTTTTTGGGTAGTTCGGTTTTTTAAACCGGGATTATTTAAAACTTTTGTTCAATACTGTTAGCACCAGGAAAAGTCACAAGAGTTACACAGACCATCCACAGTTGTGGCAGAAAACCAACCAAAAAAATCTGAAGAAGGATGTGGGGGTGGCGAGCCCACAGAGGCGAGCTGGGTGTGCTGATGCAAGCAGCAGCTTCCACTGCTTCGGACTGTCCTTGGAACTGCTCAGCTGGCAGCACGAACACAGGAACTCTGCTGAGTTCCGAGTCCTTCTGACTAACACATTCAGAGTCAGGCAGTGGCAGACAAAAGAAATCTGCCCAGAAAGAAGATGCAGATATTTTCAGACCTGTTCAGGGATTGCACAGATGGTATGTCAGCCCCTTAGGAGAGACCCCACTGAAATGTTATGACTTGAATTGCAGCTCTCCAAGAAGGTAGGAACAGGCACCATAACATACCCACTGCACTGGTATTAGAGCAGGAAAGGGAAATACTTCTAGAAGTGGAAAACACAGAGTCTAACCAGGTAAACTTGAATGTGGTTAGAACACAACTCAGTAGTAGTTGTATCCTCAGAGAGGATGAGGATGGGGAGTTGCACTGTGGAAGTACTTGCTGAGTATTGCAGATATGGAAGTTACCAATGTGGAAATTCCCAGGCTGATCAAGTCCAAAGCTCTGGCTGGCTGGAAAGGTGAGAGGCTGGGGAAGCTCACAATGGTGACATCATCTCTGCTCCAGAGGGAGATTAAGACCTGTGCCTTAGAGAAGAGGTACCACCCACCACCCCTCTGCACTGTGTGGAGAAAGGACAGACATGACTCTGAGCTCATGTGTATGATCCATACTCCACCTCAGCCACAGAGAGGTGGGAAACCAATATTTATGAACTTAAGAGAAAATAATGCCCAGTTTTAGAACTGTTCACAGAAAGAGAGAATGATCATTTTAGCAGCCTTTGCCAAGCTCAGTACGTGTCCTTTGCCTGCTCATGAGGGATTTAGCGGGTATGCCTTATTTTGGAAAGGATAAGAATTCAAAGAGGAGAAAAATTCTTGTTTTGGTGATCCTGCAGAGAGCACAGGACCTTATAGAGAGCTACATCAATCGCTGCCTGCCTTTATTTTGGCCAGGTTTTGGGCACATTGTTATGGTTAAGACTAAAACAGCGTGGCATGAAGGTCTGTTTGTAATATTGCCTGTCTTCCCTACACCTGGATGTAGTGTAAACCTGCATGACTCAGGCAGGAAGTGAAACAGTAATTCATATACTTGGTTAATGTAGTTTTAGCAAAAAAAACAAAATTGGTCTGCAGTTACTTGAAGGAATTGTGATGCTAGTGGAGATAATGTGTTAGAATCACAGAACTTGTGAACAAGCAAGAGAATCCAAACCACATTTTTCAAACTGTTAAAAAAGCCCAAACTTCTCCATCTCCAGTCTTGTTCTAAGGTGAACAGTAATGAAATAACCTGATTTTTATGAACACTGTGTTGACATCAGTATTGCTTTGGTAATTTCTGACTCATTCTTTCATATACACAACAAATCTTATTGTTCTAAAAGCAAAAAAACCCTCAGGTTACTTGGGCTTATTACCCCACAGACTTTCACATTGACTGTGTGACTAACAGTCCTTGCTCTAAAAACAACCAAATAAAAATGCCGAGCCCCAAACAACAATTTCCCTAAATATATTTTCCATTCCTATAAAAAATATTTTCCATTTCTATATCCCTACTGCACACTTTCTTTTGTATTTTATTTTGATATTTCACTTGTGCTCTGAAACATTCTGATATACTGCATATTTACATGTAATTTTTTTAAAGGTGTGACAGTGTGATATTTTCAAGTGGAAAGAACTACACTCATCTTTTATGAGAGAACAAATTTAGTATCCAATGAAACAGACAAGTAATTCAAAACCATGAAAAATACTCTGTAGGTGTCATTCAGGAGCACTTCCATCCACCTGTTTCAAATCACAACAATCTCTAACCTGAATCTCCCCATTCAGACCTGAGTCTGGAAATCATTACTGTGAAACTAGTAGAGCCATCTGTGAACTGCTCCAAATTCCAAACCAGAACAGGTTCTGGTACCTCAGGGAATGTGTTAACAGCCCAGAGAGCCATCCAGACATCAGGCTTGACTTCATTTCAACTTGACAGCAGCAGAGAGTCACCCTGCCATCAAAAGCATATTCTCAAACCTATGCAAAAACCACGCTTACTATTCTGCTTCCAGTTCTCTGGACATATATGTATACATCACACAAATGACTCTCACAGATGGTACATTTATTATCCCTTTGGACAGAGGCCGCAGAGGTCCTGAATAAACATGATTTCCTATTAGTCACAGTTAAAGGACACTAATGAGCTATGCTGTAAATTCGCTTGTAGCAGAAAGTTAACACCCAAGTGCCTTTCCAAGTGGCTGAAAACAGTACATGGATGTATTCTTATGCCTTAAATACCAATGGCCATCAAAACATTTTTTAATAATTGTTTTTCTTTTGTAGATCTGCTTTTAAATCCATCACTACAAAAAAACCCCACACACATCATGTCTGTCCCTTGGGCCAAATAAAGACTAATTTTACAACAAGCAGAGACAGGCTGGAGGGGTCACTGGGGCTGAAGGGAGTCACAGTTGGCTTTTCAGCTGCAAGACTTCATTCCTACCATGATAACAAGCTCTTAGAAACCTGAGCTCTGTATCTTGCCCTCCCTACTTTTTACAGTTCATACAGTCATTTGGCATGAGCTAACCTAAAAATCATGTGGTATGTGGACTCAGGCAGCAGCAAAACCAAATGGCACAATTAGTACAGGAGAAAGGGTTTCATACATTGTTAAAAGATGTAAAATCAGACCTTTTTTTTCCTAAAAAGACACACTGAAGACACTCTTCAGTTGTACAGCTACAGATTCTAACAGAAAGTGGCCTTGGACAACACAGGTGACACTAGCATGTAACTCATCCACTCATTCTGCAGCTCTCTCTCTTCACAAGTCATTCACTCTGCCAGCTGTTGGTGGAACTGAGGCACAACTGCACAGCTCAGTGTTGATCTCCAGAAGACCTTGATGGAAGTTACACTTTTAGCTCCCATTTTCCGTGCTGGCAATTAGTAAAACTGATTTGAACATCTACCAAAAACCTACTGAAATTAACTAAAAGCCTTTGATCGGCTCTGGATCAGATGTGGCATATGAGAGAGAGAGATACATGAAAGCTCCCTCCCCTTTAAACATTAGGAAAACTCAAAACAGCAGATGACATGAAAACCTCATTTCTCTTTGAAGTCAGTCTGATTCATCAACCCTGGCGGGAAGATAGTCATAAAATTTTAATTTCCTATGCCTTTAAACTTATTCCCTTGTTCTATGCAAAAGTCCATTTGACCTATAAGAAACAGAAGGTAATGAAATCAAGATCTCACATCTCAAAAGTTTGAAGGGCTCAGCTAATTATTCATGTTTACTAAGTACAGAATTCTGTCACTACATGGAGAGAAGACTACACACGTTTAAAAAATAGGGTACTAGAGAAACTCTATCAAAATCTTACTATCCTTTAAGAATACTCTGGAGTTATTAATTACTTCCTGAAGCACCTTTCAAACAGAAGAAAAATCATCTGTGAAGATGACTGATTAATGCAATAGTCAGAAGGCACAATTTATCCTTTTCCAGGCCATCTGTTGGCCTTGTGTTCCTCTGTCTCACAAGGTCTCTGTGTGCAGCTAGTCCGTACAGCTAAAACCTGGGGCACACATGGAGATTATTTGCCATAAAAAAATCGTCTCCAGGAGCATATGTTGACCTGTGTATCAGAACTGCCCTCAGTCAAGGACAGAAGCACAATTCTACCCTTGTACTTGTAAAAAACCCTTGCTTTTGGAATGCCATTTTCATCCCAGCTGTTTTGTAAACAAATGAGACATCAGGGAATAAGTGGTGCTTAAACAGACTACACAAAAGGTTCTGTTTGAAACTTGGTTGATTACTTTCATTCTTCTCTTGAATAGAACATTCGAGCACCTTTTAAAAATAATGCTCAAATAGAAGGAAATGGTCGGCGCTGCCAAAAACTTTCTCAGCTGCTGGTTCAAAATAAAAGACAAATGGAGAGCACTAAATTTAACTCTTGAACTGTACTGAGGTGTCTGAAAATCTCTTTGATAGGGCAAACTAAACCCTATTAGGCTGCATTGCTGGTAAACCTGTGGAAACTGAGGGGCTGCCCTTAGAGGAAGGCATCTCTTCCCCAGGTAAGACGAGCTGTTCCCTCAATTCCTCACCTCAGGCTCACAGCTCCTGCCCTGAGAATTTTAGTGGCTCTCTGCTGAACTCCTCAACTCATTTCATTTCTCCTTGACTTTGCCATATCAGGGGAACAAAAACTCTCACTGGGCACCAAAAACCAGCCCTGGTCTATCTTCTTTACACTCTCCCTTCAAGTACCCATTTACATGGATAAGATCATTCTCCTCAGCTGACTGCATTTTCTTACTGCACAATCAATTAGATTCTCATCTATCAGATTAGATTACCAGCACCATACAACATCATTTCCCTTAGATTAAACAAATGCAAAAATGAACAAAGTGCTGAGCAACCAGGTGAAATGTCATACATTTACACTGAAATGTTCCTTTCTTTTTGCCAAATTTTTAAACATCAAGAAATCAAGAATTCTATCAAGTTTTTTCTTTTTTTGTACTGAACAGCTACTAAACAAAGTCAACTCTATTTTAAACATAGCAGAAATATTTGAAAATATCCAGTCAGTGTCACAGCAGCCCTCTTGTTAGAGGGTGGAAATAAGCCAAGACACAGAACTCTTGTTTGTCACAGCATGAAAAGGGTCCTGGTTTATTCCTCTTCACAGCTCAGCCATCCTGACTCCAACCATTCACTGCCCCTGGCTGCAGCAGCTCCTGCTGGAGGTTTCCCTTGCAGCCTCTGACTGCTGGGTATTCCCTGCTAAACTCTGACTGCAGGGATTGGTTTGCAGGCTCTGACTGCAGCTTTTACCCAGCCAGACTGTGACTGCAGGTTCCAACAACAGGCTCTGACTGCACACCCACACTGACCTCACAGCAGCGAGAATTTAATTATCTCTTTAGCTGCATTTGGGACAATAATTAGAGCTTTGTCTGCACCATTTGACGCTGCCTTCTGCTTCTGGCTTAGGTAACACCCACCTACCCCATGATCTCAGATACAATAAGGGAAATCTCAACATTTTCCTCCAGCAGCTCTCCTGGACTTCTAAAGGAAGGACAGCAAATCTAGGCGAGAACAGTATAAAAACACCTTTGTTCGTAACCTCAACCAGGTATTGTGGACCAGTCCACAGGAGAAATTGCATTGCTTTAACAGGACATTGCTAAATATTCCACCTGTTGCTCCCCTGCAAACTACCCCCAACATCAATGGCTCAACAAACCCCACAACTGGACTGAGACTTCCTTTTGTAATGCTCTACATGTTGGATGGAATCATTGCCTACCACCAGCCTCAATTTTTACAGTCAGTGATATAAAGACAGCAAGTCCTAAATCTGAATCTCTGCTGCAATGAGCAGGATGAAATTTCTCCAAAGCTCACTAGGATGAATATTGAAGCAAATTCCTTTTAAATGGCAGTAATAGCAGTAAGCACTTTGACCTAGTTTTCAAAAGAAGTATAAAAGCTAGAAATGGAAGATAGAGTCCTGATCTCTTGGAATCCTTTGGAAATCTGAGTCTTTTCTCTACAAAGCAGCCAACATATGAAGCAATTTCTATTCATCTCAAAGGCACAGCACTCAAACATTTAATTTCTTTTGAATAACATTCCCCTTGAAATCATTTATTTGAGACCACTCTTCCATACAGCTTGTACTGAGTTTTCGCTTTTTGATGAGGGGAGAAGTTTTTAATATAGGGTGATTCATCATGCATTGGGTCTTTCAACATGATATAAACTGGTGTGAATGTTTTTCCGAACCAAATTAGTTCCTACATTTAATACAACACTGTAACCATAACTACAGGATCAAGTGGATGTTGCTAATGAAGACAAAGAGATGGAGATTTTACATTAAACATGCTCAGAGGAAGATCAGCTTCTGCTGCTATGAGCAGACAGACCCTTGATGCTGCAGGGAAGCTCAGCAGGGCACGTCTGGTGTCACCTAAGTTAGAAAGAGCAGCAAGGGTCAACACCATCATAAGCAAGAGAATTGGAATTTTCAGGGGCATTGGTGTATGATTTTAAGAGATTTCCCAAAGCACTCCTCTCACAAACACTCTGACTATGCACTTAGTACCTGATAACCAGATTAAATCTGGCTGTTTCAGTTTAATTTAGCTGCTGCTATCCAAAGTCATGCAGTATGGATATCCATACAGGATAATCTCCTCCTTGCATTTGTGACTGCAATGAAATCTTTGCCTTTAAGCCACAAAACCAGTAAGGAAGAATTCACTTTCTTTACTTCCCAGAATTAGTCTTTTTTTCAGCTCATTAAAGCCTATACCAGAGAAAGCCAGCCCTACTTTCTGCAAAAAAAAAAAAAGAACAGGTGTAATCATGAAACTTAAAGTGAGTTTTTAAAAAAGGAAATTAGGGTAAGTGCTAAGCTTTAATGCGCCATAATTAGTACCATTCCCAGTTCTTCACTGGGAACACAAGTGGCAAAAAATAAAATCGTGTCTGGTTCGCAAGGAGTTTACCAGATTACATTTTATCCACTCATCTTTTACAAACAACAAGCTCCTTCTCTATGTCACTCCTTCGGCTGCACTTCCAAGTATCTGACACAGCCTTAAGAAGAAGAAGAAACTGAGGGCCCATAAGATTTCTCTGTGGAACACTGTGCTGTAAACATCAGCCGGCTGGAGCCGCCCAGGTGCGCTGTTGGGCCAATGCCTTCATGACATTCATGTAAAGACAGGCACGGAAGCAGCCTGATGCTGATGGTCCCTGCAACTCAACACGCCTTGAGGACAGGTTCATACAGGTGCCTGCAGGAATGCTGGTTCATTTCTCAGGAGAAATGTTATAACAGGAGGTTTATGGCAAAAAATGATCAACTGGATCGATCATGCTTGTAACAACTGACCAAAACAGCCAGTTCAATTTTTCCCCACATGCTGTATCCTTGTATCTTCATAAATAGGATGTCCACTGCCTTGTTCTTTTTAAGTAACACCACAGGATACAAAGAAATCTTTTACTGAGGTCTATTTGGGATGGTCTGAACTCTTTCCACCTCACTCATGCTGCATATATTGGTCACCACCACCTTTTGTTTCAATTATTCTGTGTCTCCAGTACTTCACCAAACTGAGGTTTTGATCCAAACTCCCCTGGTTTCAGAGATCTCATCTACGTCACTTAGGATAATAATCCACAACTATCTTACAGAAAAAAATGTAATAGGTTAATTAGATTCTTCTTTAAAAATACAGTAAAAACTCTCATACTATTCTCCCCATCAAATCTATTTTAATACTTGCACACCCATTACATCAGTGGAAAAACAAACCGCTATTATGGAAAAAATTAAGATCTCACCAGCTCTTCTTTTACTGTGGTGCTTCAGTTTGAAGATTATAATCTCTGTTCTCACATTTTATTCATTGATTATATAGACAAAGTGTTTTAATTCAATTTTGCTCTATTATTTGTATGCATTAGGAAAAGTAATTAAAACAGAAAATAAATGGCAATAAATGACAGAAGAGGCCCATAATTTTCAGTGTGAACACAGATACTAACCAAAGCTGTAATTTTATCAAAGCAATATCTCTGGAAATTAAAACTTTAATGAAAGCAATAACTGAAGCATAAGCAAAACAACATGAAAGCCCCACTATAATTTTTCATTATATTAAAGGTTTAAAACTGTTTTCCTTTCTTAATTCTGCAGTGTGCTCAAAGGAAGTTATTAGTTTGTAATACCATTATTCAGTTGTACATACTTGGAGAAAAATCTACACATATAATGTCACTGGGGAGTAATGCAAGCACCAAACTGTAAAAACTAAAAAATGATCAGTACAGAACGTGCAAGGGTATTTTAATAACTGGAATGAGGCTTCTTGTTATTAATGAGATGCATCAAAAGCAATGCTGCTGATTCCCACAATTAGAGCTCTAAGATTCATTTCAGAACTACTAGGAAGTCTCTTTGCAATTTTTCAAATTAAAAACTCTTCATTTTTGTAATGAAAAGCAGGAATTCTCAATGATTGCAGTTTTTCAAAGACTAATATCAAGTTGTTCAAGAATCACTTCTGACATAGACATACCCCTGTAATAAATTGGTTATAAAAGAAGAAACAGGAATGCACATTACAATTAACATTTTTACTTCCCTTCAATAAAATTCATCATTTCAATTTGTAAAAACATTAGGCTGAAACCCAAAGCATAATGAGTTATAGCATTTTGCAAGGTAAATGGAAGTTTTCTTTAATTTGTAGGAAACCTACTCTACTGAGATTCTTTGTCAAGATAGAATGGTAATTAAGAGATTTTCCAATCCCCCTAAAAGAAATATTCAAACGTGTTTTTTTTTTATTTGTATCAAATCAGCAGTAAATTCACAGGTTTGATATGTCAATTTACTTCCATCTAAAATTCTCATTTAATTTTTGTCCCTTGGAAAAACAAAATGCACTTGAGTTCTGTGTATGAAGGAATTGTAATGTTCTGCAGAACATTCTAAAAACCTATTTTTTTTTAATTTAAGCATTTGGGGAAATTAAAATGCATGCTTAAAACAGCAGAAAAAAATCAGTTCCATCATTTTAACAAAATGCAGATTACAAAGAAAATAAGGCCAAACTAAATTTCATAAACTCCTGTGAATTACAAATTATCAAGGTGTACCTTGTGTCCACAAATCAGCAGTAGAACGTGGCAGTCAGCAGAGAAGAGAGGATAATTTAGTGGGAATTACGGGTGACTGATAGCAAGACAAAAATGGTATCAACAATGAAAGTAAAAAACTTTAAAAGCATCATTATAAACCAAAAATATGAAGTGAGAGCTCAGCAAGAGGAAGAACAATGAAAAACAAGCCCTACAATTTCTCGTGGGGCTGAAATCTCTCTCCCTTTTCTCTTTCCAACTCATCCCACTGATTTATGTGGCTTAAGGGACTTAGTTTGGTTCACAGGGATCAATGAGGGATGCTTGGTTCTTACCAGTCAATTTATTTTGATTCCCTCACACAAACTGCACATAGCACATTAAACATGTGCACCCTGTGGCACCACGAGAAGATATTCTGCTTTGGAAAATGACTTTTCCTGTTTTGCTCTCTGTAGATGCTGCTAAGACAGGGCTGCTCCAAACTGGCTAAGGCTGCCATTGACCTGCCAGGGTTTATATAATTGCTGGTTGCATTTGATTTCTGAGGAAGTTGTGAAAGGATTAAAAGTACACTTTAACAGTGTAAGGTGGTTTTTGTACGACCAGCATAACAGACTTAGATCACCTGGATCTAAGATCTTAGAGCTTTCTTCTACAGAGAGTACTCTGCTATCACACTAGTTAAGACATACTCTCAAAATCAGTTAACTCTGTAATCTTTACATAAACACCCTGAATCTCAAGTATTTGCTTCCCTCAGCAACACTTTATTATTAAAAACTTACACGAAGAGCTGAGGATCTCCGATTGTTGAATGTTTGTTAGCAATTAACACGTGGACACCTATTGTCTAAGTCTCTCCACAAGCCTTTGTAAGTCTATTAAAACCATCAGGACATTTGTTCAGTTTGATTTTTTGATTATAAAAGGATATAAAGTGAAATCATTAAGAAGTAATGGAAAATTATGTAAAATACTTTCTAATCACCACTGCTCATTACAAAGAACTGACCGTAGGCCATTCAGAATATATCATACTACTAATGAAATTGTTAAATGCAATCCATCTAAGAGTTTTTGTTGATGATATGGTCTGCTATGGTTTATTTTTTAATGCAAAAAGCCTCAAATTCCATTCTCAAAATCACTCATTATGTAATCTCACTTACTGAATAGGTCCTAAAGGATTTCATTAAGTTTTAAGGGCAACTACATTATCTTATCTTTCCTCATCAATAATCCAGTTTCCTGGCTGTGCTAAATGATAATTGCAAAGGACAAATAATTATTCATTTAAGAATCAGATTATCATGCAGGAAAATGAAAAATTATTGACAGTCTCATGTAAATTCAGTAGATGTGGCTTTCCTTAACAAATATGATGGTTTCTGCTATCCCTATTTTAGATCAAAGGAACACAAGACATTTTCAAACTATTCACAAGGAAACCCTGACTGCTTTTTCAAAACATGGTGGTAATTTAGAGGGATGATAATTTAAACAATAGTATTAAATTAACCAAGGCAACAGCAAGAGTTTTACCTTTGTCACAGGTTTAAGAGAGCAGTGGTTTATCATGTTTTCAAGCAGAATGCATTTTATTTTCATCTAGGACATGTAATCAGATTTGCTGTCTGCCTACAGGTGGCCAAGACAATGCCCTGATTCTGCTGGAGGTGCTCATTTAGCTTGGAAGGTGTGATCTCAATGCTATGCAAGGTTCCATGCCTGGACAATGGGATCAATGAACCAACTGCACTCAGCAAAGGCCTCTGCAGGCCCACAATGCACATCTGCTTAGAGGAGGACATTGAGGTTCAGGAAATATTTCCAAAAGATTTGAAGAGTTTATATTAAAATGGTGGTATTATTTTATTGCCTTCCTAAAAGTTGTTTTCCACTTTGAATACAATCGTATTTTCTAATGTCTTTGAAGCAAACGGCCTCAGTTTTTGGAATAAGATTCCAAATATACTGTCTCCATCAGTACTATAGGAAACTGTGTCTCATAACATTTCAAAACCCATTCATTGGTCATTTCAAGCCTCTAGCCCCAAGTTTTGTGGGGGTTTGGGCTGCTTTTTAAGCTCTTTCAGTAGCTTTCCTGCCATAAGTTAATATTCTAGGCTGCATGAAGCTTTAATTGAAAGCAGTCATCTCTGCACATTATTTGATTTTAACTTTACTAGCTTGTCTATTTTTTTAAATAAGATATTCCTCTTGGCTAACACCAAGGAAACCATCTCCATGCATGATTTCCTAATGCTTTTATATCTGCTTTGAGAAATAAGTATCAGCTTAACTCTTAATCTTGAGTCCAAATCAAATTTTCAGTGGTTGCAAGCAATTCAGCTATTCTTACATATCTCTGCACACCCTGAAACCACTAAGTTGTACCACTGCTAGGAAATCCAGTGAGATGGAGAAATGGCAAATAAATGCCAGCATTTTTCTGTTCTCACATGCACTGCATGTGCCCTAATTAGATGGGTAAGTACACACAAAAACAACCCCAATTTTATGTTCCTTGAACAAAAATCTAAATATTAACAGCCATATTTAATTGTTGCTTCCAAACAATTATCTTTAATGTTTAAGTTCTGGAGTTTTGCAGAAGAGAATCTGCATAGAGGAAGACAATCAGAACAAAAGAGAAGGACACAGCTTGCTGCTCTGAAAATAGCTTCAGTAAAGCTGCACAGATTTGTGCTGATGTTGTGTTCTCTGGCAAAGTCTTTCACCTTTGCTTGGTCAGGTCATATTTCTTCCTTCCCACCTGAATCTTAGATTATTGGGGGTTGTAAACCCTGAGCTATGGGCATTTAAACTCTTTCTAATAGGAACTTTAAAAGCTGTTGAGTGACAGCTAAGTTTTAATCAACATCAACGAAAGAGAAAGGCGGGTTAAAAGGTTTGAATTCCTGAAGGAATCCTGGGCCATCATCACTGGGAGCTTCAAAAATCCATCAGGAAATGTGTGTGGTACTCTGCAACCTCATTTGGATAATGCAAAGAGAGCAGTGATGCCATTTCCTAGTTTAAATGGTCCTGCAAATGCAAATTGCAACTCCAACCTCTCAACAGCACAATCTCACTGCTCTTTCACTGCAAGATGTTTATGTCATTGATTTGTAGAGTAGATTATTGCCTTTGCTGTACAAATCTGGGGAAAAAAACCTCATAAGTTAAAACAAACTTCATGTAGGAAATATGTCCTTTTCCTTTAAATAAAAAGCCACAAAATTTGCATTCTCAAAAAGCGCAGATAAGAGAAAGCAGTGACTGTAGATTTTGTGAGAACTCACTTTTCTTTTGTTAGCTTCTGTAGAAGCTAGACAATATTACATTGCAAAATGCCTTGAAAATGTAGTGGGAGTAAATTAGAGAACTCCAAATATAATAATCACATATGAAGGCTTTATGCTCACTACATTTACCATCACATGAACAAACTACGAAGAGGAAAATTTGAGTGAAAGTAACACTTCCAGAGCTCTCAGATGTCAGCGGACAAAGCATTCACAAAAGAGCTATCTTACACTAAATACCTATATTTTACACTAAATTCTATAGTTCTGCTGCTGCCAAATCTTTCATTGTGATGTAAAGCTCATGAAAAATAAACCAAAGCTTTCTACTGTATCACAACATCAATAACTTCTCTGAAGCCAGAGGGGCTACTCAGAATAAGAAAGGGCTCCTGGCTGAAGCAGCAGGTAATTGAATTGAGATTCAGCCCTTACCTACCTCAAGGGGATAATGGAGAAGAGCCTGTTTGCAGTTTCAGTCTAATCTGAAGGCATCAGCCTTTCAAAAAAAGTATCATAGCAGTCAGCTCCCACCAAGAGGATAAATCCACTCTTCAGCCAGCACATTCATTTCACACACCCTTCCACACCACCTGCATTTCCCTAGAAGGGAGCAGAATTGGGAGGACGAACGCAATCTCTGCGCGCCCACATTTTCCAGCCTTCAGTTATCCTCATGCAGAGAGGCTATTTCCTCTTTCAGCTCCTGCCAGCTCTGTACACACCGACTGAGGAATCACACACAGTTCATGAACACTTTCATCTCCAGCACCTTTGGAAACCATCTCTTAAATGCATCTTGCAAGGTGGCAAGCAGATAACGCTCATGTATATATGGAACAGCCTCCTGCTGCAGGAAATGCCCCCAGTGTCACCAAAGCACCTGCCAGTGCTGATGTGGCTTAACACTAGCCAGTAGTGAACATTATTTACCTTGTACACTCCTAAGGAAGTACACATTTCATGGAAAAACAAGGGTAATTAGGCAGATTTAACTCAGGTGCAGACCCAATAACTGTATTAGTTCCATGTCTCATAACAATTTTGGTTTTGTGTTCGATATTACTGCTGATTCAATGCATTTGAGCTTGGTTTACTTGGTAGACGTTTCTGTAACAATTTTCCTCTTTATTTTCTTTCTGACACGTTCTACAATTGCTTTCTGTGAAAACACAATTCATTTAATGATTAGGAAAAGAAATTACTTCAACAGACAAATCTTGCAGGAGAAAATATGTCTCAGAAAATCAGAGTTTGTAACTAGATTGAAAACTCAGAGGCTGTAGTGTCTGACTACCCTAAGATACAATACTTAATTAAAATCACAATGGTGTCTTTAAAAATAACGTCAGTCCTACGACTAAATGTTTACACAGGTACAAAATTATGGTCCTAGGCCAGCCAGGTCTGGCTCATGCTCTTGACAAAACTGCTCAATTGTGGAACACACCTGTAACAACGTCCATCACTGCTGTAGCTCTGTCTTAAACTGAGACAATTTTGTTTGGTTCACAAGCTGTGTGCACACACCTTGCTACAGCTAAGAAACTGATTCCTGACTTGTGGGAATGGTGCAAACACCACCAGCATATGACAGAATTGTAGCCACCACAAAAAAAAAAAAAAAAAAAAAGAGAGAGAGAGAGGGAGAGAGAAAAAAAAAATACGGCTTCACTTTTCACTTTTGTGTAAAGTAAATACTAAAACCAGCACCAGCCAGGAGAGACCAAATCAGTAGAAAAGTACATATAAGTGGGATATTCAGGCTGAAGATTGGTAGTGTAATGACATAAACATATCCATACAATGAAGAAAAATTGTTCAAGAGCAAAAAATGCTGTAAAAATAATAGAACTGACAGATTCTGGTCACTTTCAGAACAAAACAGTGAGTTTTGTGTCCTCAATGAAAGTGCTTGCTCCAAAGGAATGTCCCATCCCCTAACCTGGACATCATTTACAGCTGAGGCTGTGGTAAAAACAGAATTATTTCTCAAACCAGTGTTCTTTATTTCATGTTTTGCAGAATTCTAACAGTCAAGATTTTTGTATTAAGCATCCTCATGCCTTCTTCAGCTGTGATTCAGTAACAGAACATTCTGTCTCATGAGTGGATTTGACTCATCAGACGAAGCTCAATATGTTTATTTAAGGATGGCTGTGCTTTAGAACAAGCTGTTCAACACAGGATGATGGCACCTAACCAGAAAAGACACCAAGAGACCTTCAAACAGGTTGTATCAAGAAATTTGAGGAATGTAAGAGTTTGAAATAATCATCGACATGAAATCAGACTTTTTAAAAATCCTTTTACAACTTTAATATTCTATAAAATATTTCCATCATGATTTAAACAGTTTAGCCTAGAAAGTGATAAACAGAGAGCTGGAAGTTTTTAGTTTCAAATTTGACATGCTTTTCTCCAGACTAGTGGCTTGACTCACTTGAAATTCCAGAGATTAATTTTATTTCTTTTTTTTTTTTTTTTTTTTTTTTTCAAAAACCTGGTTAGGATCATCGACTTTTTTCTATCACCAGACATTTTATGTCAGCCAATGTAATGCAAGGAGATTTCACCTTTTCTCCGATACGTTACACTGCTTTACCAATAAACAAGCCCAGATACACACAAGTGGGATATGCTGCTGGTTTGAGCATAATTTGGTTTTATTTTGCTTACAGAAGAGTTCTTTCACCACAAAAACTTCATCAAGATGTCTCCATAGATGCCACTAGAGAAAGTGTTTCTTAATAAGCAGCATTTACTGTTACTGCTCGGCTGGTTTTCATTTACCCCCACCCTACCTCCTGCCTTCCTTGACAGTTATAGATAATAATGGAATTATTAAGGCCAACAAATATCAATTCTTATTACTCTGGAAAATGGATGGTAGAAATTTGTGGAATAAGAGGAATCACTTGGCATTTTGAACATAATGAAAATTCTAACAGTCAATCCCATCTCCGAAATTTCTATCTCAAACTCCACCTGGCACTGAGCAATGAGCCTAATCCCCCACTCACAGTGGCTGTCACTGCAGTCAACCACTCAGACCAGCAGGGTATTTTATATATTTCTAGGTTATTCTTTGCATAAGTCCCTGGTGTTTACAACAGTCACCTCTATAGTGGTTCCCCAGCCCACAGGCCTGGCTACCGTCATCTCTACTCCACCTGCATGTCTCATGCACACCCCTGGGGAGTTAGAGAATTTTTGATTTATTTATACTCTGATCCCAACTCCTCTATTGCTGTAGAAGGCTCCTGTGTCTGCCCTCATGTGCCCAAGTGTGTTAATTCCAAGGTGTCAGACCCCTCGGGTGGCCGGTCCCCGGGCACAGGGCAGAGCAGTCGGAAGGATCACCACACCGCGCACAAACGCAACTTCCTCAACAGATGGTGTGTTTATTCCTAGCCCTCTTTTCAAAATAGCACTTGGAGAAGACACAGGGAAACCCATCAAGCGTTCATTCTGTGATAGGTCATGCATACAATCCTGCTGAAAATTACAGTAGTTGTAAATTATGAAAAGCTGCAGTCTAGGATCTCATAACTGGGTGGCCTAGATATTAAAAGGAATATGCATACTAATGATGATGAAGCAGTTGTCTGTGGAAAAGCTGATTTAGAGAATATTCAGTTTTATCTTTCTGACAGCTCACATGGGAGCACATACAGTATTCATTTATTTTCATTGCACTAGAGTCAAATTAGAATATTGTTTAAAGATAAGGGGCAGTATCATCTCACTTGTGTGACCTGCTTATTTTATTTAACACTTTTCAATCTTTAGCAAGGATTGTTTAGAGACAGGGTAAAAATCAACTCACAGCAATATAGAATTTCAGTAATTCCATTTGACCAAACAAGATTTATTCCAGTTTTACACCAAAATAACTGAGATCAGATTGTGACCTATAGCAAATGTGTTTCTAGATTTCTCCCTTATCCAAACATGAGAAGTATATGAAGAACAAAGCATTGAATTTGCTGTCCAAGTAGCATTCTAGCCGAATAATATTTGTATACTGGGTTGTATTAAAGAATAAATACTAATTTATAGCAACATAACTTTACTGCAATTTGATCATTCATGCCTGAGATAGTTTTGGCAACAGGACCCAGACTTCCAACACACAATCCTCACAAAAGCATTATCATGACAAACTGTGTTTTTACCTTGAAATGTTTCAGACCACAATATCTTGTGCCCCACACCAGCCACCTAAATATTCTTTACTCTGCTATATCAGAGATTAACTCTTTAAGATGTATCAGAAATAACAGCTTGAATTAATTTTGCACAAGTGACTTAAATTCTTGAGCAGAAGTTCAAGACATTAAAAATCAGAAGCATTTAAGTCCTAGCACTCTGTTCCTGAATTTCTTCTTCACCACCACTGACATGTTAGGGCTGATTTCTGGTAAGATCAGGTCAAAAAACATTACTACACCATATGGCACTGAAAACTCAGGAAGAATTTTTTTAAAAGCAGATCTTAAGGGTCACTGGCCTAAGAAGAGTTGAAATAAAGTTATTTGCCACTTGAAATATGCAGGGTAAGCTTGTGGCTTTTCTGCAACAGATATATAGGGATTCAGACTACCCCAAAGTGCTGTTTGTGAGAGCACAAAGAACTGCTTAGATTACTGCTCTGAACTGGATCTTCTACTGGGGTGCATCTTGCAGCCTAAGGCTCGCTCCTCTTAAGCACTCCAAGATAACAGAGCTAAGACAAGAGAACCTGTGCTCTTATTTACATCCCACTGCATCAGTAGAACCAGAGCAACTTCCAGGTGGAGATGTTAAGGATATTCATTTATTTTTGGAGTCTGTCGCTTTCCCCATCATCATCCCAAGCCATAAACACCACGTGGGGATGTAGAAAAGGAGATACTTGGAATACAAAATGCTGAGACATCCTTCAGCTCCTCAGAAACCCACTCACAGCTTGACCAACACGCCACAAATGAATGCTAAGAACGTGTCTCAGTCCATTTGTCATCCCTGTGGTACAGAGGCTGAACTTCAGTCAGCAACAAGAAATTGATTGCATTTTAAATACCAGAAGGGAGCTTTTTGTAAGCAAACACACTGATATATAAAAGCCTTTTATTTTCACTTGGATTTGCATAAATTCATTAAAACTGCTGAGAAATAAATTAAACCTTCTCCAGATTACTTTTTAAAGACCTTGGTTCAATCACAGACTAAAAGTATTTCAGTGAGAATACAGCTACAGCAATACAAGTTAAGAAAATACATGTATCAGAAACAGGATACAGAATCAATTCACTTTTCTCATTAAAAGCATTTTCTTCTGAAAATTCTAACAAATCCAAGTGCTTGAGGAACAGCTACTGCAGGCTGACACCTTCCTCTGAGATCAGAATATTACTTGAAAGTTATTTGCCAGACGAATGAGCGAAGGCAAAGCACAGCAGAATGAATAAATGCAAAAGTATTGTGTTTTTATGATGAATGCCTCGCCAAATAAAAGCACCTGGTTGCATATCCCATAGGTAAACGTAATGGAGACAGAGAATTCCCAGTCACCCCCAAGATTATCATATATATTATCCTGTACACTGTATTTAAAACAGCATCATTTTATGAAGGTGATGGTTAAAAGACTGCATCAAGAAGTATTTTTTAATATTCCCTTATTAACACCAAAACATCAATAAGTATATTTGTTGATATGTTTCACTTTCAGTTACTGAGGACTGAGTTAGCTGAGATTTGGGAACAATTTACGAAAGATCAACCCAGAGAACTGTTAAGAAGTCAGCCTGATTTCTGTCCCTGAAACCACTCCTGGGCCCACAGCCGGTGTGATGACTGGGAACTGGAATGGACCTGTAAAGGGTACGGCATGCCTGATCAATCTGGTTTCCTCTCATGATGAAATGACTGAGGTTTTGTAGCTGCAGAGAGCAGGGAACATAATTTATCCCAAATTTAGCCAGGCTTTCAGTGCTATTGCCCCAGAACCCCTGTCTTGGTTAGGCTGCCTGGCTGGGCAGCCAAACTGGTGAAAAGCTGGCACGAGGTGGGGTTTAGAGGGGAGGGACATTTAGTGGCTCCTGCTCCACCTGGGTGCTGGTAAGGAGAGCAGGACCACAGGGCTCAGGTTTTTCCCATTTTATATCTTTATCTCTTCCAGTGTAAACTGGAGAAAGGCATGGCTACAAGATGGCACCTCCCTGAAGCTTGCAGATGACACCTAGGGAACAAAACAAGGGAGAGAAGCTGCTTCAATATATTCAGCAGATCTGGGAAGCTCTGTTTGCCCTCTCATTGCTTTGTATCCTGCCACAAATAAAACTAAGGCTGATGGAAGAATCAAAATTCCAATATGTATGCTTTGATCACATCACTTGGAAAGTGTTTTCCTAAAATCAAGCTTTTTTGTTGTTCATGCTCTTCCCTGGCATATATTTAATTTTCTGAATTCCAGCTAGGAAACCAGGCAGTATTTCAATTAATATTCTCTACAGAAAAGACTCCAACTAGTGAAAAAATTACTGAAAAAACCAGAATAATTAAACTCCCTACAGAGTTTGAAATTCAGTTATTTTGAGTTCTTTTCATGGGTTAAAAAAAAGAGAAAAAAAAAGAATTTTAACTAAAAGCTTAATTGAGTCAAAACAATTATGACCAATTTATGTATTGGTCATAATCAAACCAAAATTACAAAGCAGAATTAAAATCAGAGAATACCAGCACTAATTGTCTGTATGTTTTAAAAAGTAGAAGAAAATTGCACTGAACATGCCTATTGCTCTAGTCAGAGGTAGGAGCCAAAAACAAAACATGGGAATAAATCAACAACAGATTTTTATCCAGAGCTATTTTTCACATTAAAAATGTGAGTGCTTATAAAGACTTGGCATAAAAATTCCTATAAGAGAAAATGTCATCACCTCACACATAGTGAAAAAACCCCATAGGGGTAAATGCATGAGGAAAGTCTCATAACTGAGAACCCACAATGAAAATGGAAATTACATTCAACAGACTCAGCTGAAGAAAAGCCTTCATTTGGACAGACTGAAGTGATTGATTCAAGTGATTAAAAAAAATGACAACCACAACATCAGGTCCCTCTGAATCCCACACATGCCATACATTATCTGCTCCCAGCTATGTGGCCTACTCAGTATATAAAAAACCAATGAGGTTTTCCATCCTCATGCTTCGGTTACACACGAAGATAATGGTTCACAAATAACAAGTGCAAAGCTCCACACAATGTTTTAACACTTGGATTCTTGCCTGATGAGCCAGAACCTCTGAGCCTCTTTGGCCATTTCATAACACACTCCCAGGGCTGCATCCTGCCAGCAATCACAGCCACAGAAGGAAATGAGCTGATCGTAGCAAAGTTCTGGTTATCACCCCTGGACCTCATCATTCTGCCAATTTCACAGTGTTGCTTTGTCAGAGCTGGTAATTCTCCAAACAGTGGGCTTTCCTACATACAGCTGCTTGCTGAAATCATTTGGTGTCACTAAAAACTGCCATCCAAAGTTCTTCTGCAAAGAACAGAGATTCTGAGAGGTCATATATAGGTGAGAAAAATACTATTGATAGAGGACGTTCAGAAATACTGGTGTGATAATTTCTTTCCTGGTGCCTTTTCCCTAAAGCTAGGTAAGTTTCTATGGAAATTATCCTGTATGAAAAACATTTTGAAATATATGTGTATGCACATAGGGAAGTCTCCCTCATTCTCCCCTTTTCTTGAGTGCTATTCAGAACCATCAGAAAAACACATCCCAGGAGGAGGTCCACTATACTGATGTTGCTAGAGAAGTGTATCAAAATAAGAAATTTATACTGGATGATAGGATAATCCAGTTATTTTGTATAGCATATATTATTACGATTATATTGGATACACACCTCTTAAAATGTAAGATATGAGCAGAAGAACCAAATTTATACATATAGAATTCCACCTTCTTCCTTTGTATAATGTTGAAGATGACAGTGGCAACACAAACGTAACTTTAAATAACTGATGCCAATTTGGATTTTTCTTAACTCCCAGTCTAATCAATCGTGTTAAAGCCCTTCAGTGGATTAAGCCAAGTTTCCCATCTCCGTTTTTAAACAAATTTGATTTAAACTATAAGCAGTGAGGTGGATTCTGCCTACAGGAACAACTCTTTCCTCAGGATGTGCTCTGGGATCTGTGGTCCTTGCTCCGTCGAGGTGCCCATCAGCTGTAAGGACTGTGATGGACTTCTGAGAGGGGTGAAGAGTGCACACACACCAGTCACAAACCCAAAGGCTGCCTGGTTGGCACAGAGAGGTCCAGTGGTCTCTGCCTGGGATGGCTGCACACATGGCAGCCTGGAAGGATCTGACTTCCTCACATCCTTGGAGGCAGAGTCCAATGTCAAACACAGAGGCAGACTCACCTGGTCATATGCTTCCATCACATGACAGGGTCCACAGAGCTCAGGAGTACAACAAGCAGCTAAACACACCTTGCCAGGTAAAAGGTTGTGCACAACCTTCACTTAAGGAACTGCCCAATACAGTCCTGGGCTTTTAAATTCTGCTCAGTGTGCCACATGAAGTGAGTTCTCAAAGCAGTTGATGAGGAAGGAAAACAAGCACGCCGGTATTTACACGGCTGTGAGTGACAGTGGACACAGACATTGGTTCAGTACTTCTGCTAAAACAACAGCTGTAGGTAGTTTGACCTAAGCAAAGCAAACTACAAACAAGAAAACAACCGTCCTTTTTTTTTTTTTATAAATACTTTCGAGGGTATTTAAGCAATAATGGATAAAATTTCTATTGCTGTTTCTGAACAAACAATTCCTTCTGTTTCTACAGGAAATGCTCAGAGTGGCTCCTCTTGCTGCAGGTCCTTTGGAGGAGACTGTTGGGGAACAATGCCACAGGTTGTGCCCATTGCATCTCAAGAAACATCAGCTTTTTTTAACATAAAAATTATGGCCAGTATTTAACAGTAAAATGCGTCAAAAGCAAATCAGGATCAGACCAAAAGGAAAGGAATTCTGCTTACATGCACACATACAGGCAGCAGCAATCCTTCTTACCAAGATATCACTGAAAAATCTGGTATGACAAATGTTTAACATATTTATAACAACTTGGATATAAATAACTAATAGATTACAAATTTCATTGTATTAAATGATTCAGTATTCCTCTACTTCACATCAAGACAGTCATTATCCTTGTAATTGCTGTGTTGGATCAGATGGCTTGTGCTTCATTTTCCTATCAACTTATTTATGGAAGTTGTTGTCATATACTGTAAAATAATTTTACTGAATAAGACGTTGTGAGGTGCGAGAAGAATTTTTACTCTAAGATCTAGAAATTAGGAAAGGCTGTGCATACAAAAAGCTTAGAGAAAAAAAAAAATGAAAAAAAGAAAAAAAAATAAGAAAGCACACATTAAAAAGAAGAAAAAACTTACTAAAGATGAAGATAGTCATGGAGCATTACCAAATCTTTGATCAGTTATATTTTTTGTAAACAAATTCCTGACAACTGTATGTATACACTCATGTTGTCACCCTAATAAAACAGCATATGCTGAAGTATTTAGAGCTACATGTTGTATTAATAGATACAACAAATACTAGAGTTGATCATGCTGTGGCTTCCTATATATAGTAACACTTATCAATGAGCATCACTTAGATTTTCCCTTCAGCTAAGATTGGTTTGCAGTAATAAATACAGGTGTCATGAATGTTGGGGGGCTGGGGTATTTGTCTGAGTGTCTATTTTTGCCTTTGTAGTCTGATGGATTGAAAATCTCGGGGTTGGGTCTAATTTGCTTTATCATTAAACGGAACCTTTGGAAATTAACTTCAGGCTGGTATTGCACTGAAATAATGCTAAAGACATTGGATTATTATTCCAGAAGCAGAAGGGCTGATACTAAATCTCAGTGTCATGATTGCCTATTTTGGGGGGTTTTTTCTTTGGTTCGTTTTCTTGCTTCTGTCCCAGGGCTGTAGGGGACAGGAATAAGACAGAGAAATAACTTTAAAATACAGCTATGAATATGTATCAAAACAGAAAATACAGCGTGGGTTGGATTTTCCATATGTTTAAGGACATAGATTTTACCCAGCTTCACTGGACTGGGGGGATTCCACCAGTGCAGCTGTAATTCCAATGAAAAAATCCCAACAAAATTGGAACCCCACTGTAATACGTAACCATACCAACAAAAACCAAGAGGTTTTGACATAAACCTTTAAAACATGTACTAGTAAAAAAGACTGCTGATTGTTGCAAGCAGTTTTCTGCACTCTACTAAAAAGATACATGGTAACTGTTAATTTAAGCTGCTGTAAGCAAAATGTGCTTCCTTAATTAAGGAGCAAACAAAAATTGTAGTTACACCCCTTTACATCACTTCAAAATATTATCAGTATCTCAGAAAAAAGGCTCAAGAGGTGTTCATCCTCATTCTTTGAGCTGTCCACTTTTAGGACAGCATATTTTTCATACTAAACCTTTCCAGCTGCAGAATGGGTTTTTTTTAGTGACATACTCTTCTTTACCTCCCCAAAACAAATTCAGAACTGCTTCCCTGACTGCCTCTATTCGGACTCTTGAGCTTGTCTGACCCGTTTATTCCCTGCCACATAAATGTGTCACACTCTCATTTTTCTGTATGTTTCAGGAGGAACAAATTTAACACCTCCATGAACAGGCAGAAAATGAGGTCTCAGCAGCTGAGGGCAGAGGGAACTGTGTGTGGGCTAAGGACTGCTATGCTGCAGACAAAACAGGCTGTTAGATCCTTTAGTGTGACACTGCTGAGGCTTTTCTGCTATCAAATTATCAGTGACAATGAAGGAGGGAAGCTAATGGACTGCAGTGCATAAACAGGTACAGGATCATGTCTCAAATCAAAACTAGAATGAGCATGTAAAAAAAATCTGCTCAGATTTCCACCTGAAATGGACTTTAAATTCCTTCTACAGTAGGATTCTCCTGAAACTCAGATTTTATTACAGAATTCATTCTAGTGTTACAAAAAAGGCTTTGATAGAGGAAAAGAAGCATTTCCCAATTCATCATATTTTGGAGGTGTGGTAAGGGTGAGAATTAAAAAAACCCCAAACTGCCTGAGGCTGGATTTAGTATGAGTATCTTCAAGAGACATATCAAAAGTATTCATTTACAAGAAGTAAAGACTTACACACAAAACAGGAAAAATTTCTTCTGTGCAAGAATTAAATGTGGTACAATCAGTGCAGTACCTCCATTTAAGATTTTTAGGTAGACCAGAATATTTCCTTGTTTGGAATTGTAGGCATGAATTGGCAACTACGAAGACCTTATTTAATAACTTATGAGTTACTCCAACTGTTACTAACTGTACACAGCTCTAACTTCTGCTTTGCCCTGGAAGATGAGGGCAAGACAGAAGTGTGACATAATTCTGCCCTTTACCCTTCACTAACAGGAATGGGTTAGATATACTTCATTAAAGTCTCCACTGCAAGCA
Organism: Nicator chloris; assembly: GCA_013400495.1. Classification (NCBI taxonomy): domain Eukaryota; kingdom Metazoa; phylum Chordata; class Aves; order Passeriformes; family Pycnonotidae; genus Nicator; species Nicator chloris. The sequence continues at coordinate 41,220 of WAAE01020246.1, read as the reverse complement.
AAATTTGTCCATGGGTCAACATAATAGAGGGGTGGTGGTGGGGAGTAGGGATGTATGTGGATTCCATTTATTTATATTTGAAAAGTCTCCTAGGAGAGAAGATAGCTGCTTTACAGGCCAATGTTCACAAAGGACACAAAAAATATAGAAGGAAAATGTCCAAAGATAGGCTTTGGAGTAAAAACCAAAAGGTATTCACCAGTGTTTTCACAGAGATTAGGACAAGGTACTTCAGGCTTGAAAAAATATCAACTCCATTTTGGGATGCTAATTATTTTTAAGTGTTTACAATCCAGAATTATGAGACCTGGAAGAATTTCTTCCCCGTGTTAGTTTTGATTCCTATCATCTGAGCAAGGCTGAACAACTTCTGTTCAGTGGAAAATTAGTTTGGGAGCCAGAGGGGAAAGAAAAAAATCTCCAAGAATTAAAAGAACAGAGTTTACTGATGAAGCCTAAGGCTGTGACATGAAATACATCACAAAACTGTTTACCTGTAAAATTCTGATTTAGATTTACATTTTCCTCTTACATTCACTAGATTCATTCTTTGGATTACTAATTATTTTATCCACACTTGCTTGTCTTTACCTCACACCTCTGATTTTTTCAGAAAGTGAACAAAAAACGAAACAGCCGGAAAAGAACGTAACAATGTTAAACATGAAATAACATTAAGATGACAATTTATGGCAGTACTTTGGAATAACTGCCTTATTCATAAATACAATTTCCCATGTTGTTTTTTCCCTTGAGGGGTAACTAGAAAAATAAAACAGCTGCTCAAGAGCACCGTGGTCCACTAAAGCACAAGGAGCTTGCAGGCAGGAAATCTCATTTCGGGTATTTCTGTAGCACACTGTGTTCTAATTCTGGCCATGACCTTTACCTGCAGCAAATCAATGCAGCTGTTTTCCCCAGGTCTATCTTGCAAGATTGTTTTTGAAACCTGTACTGGGGCAGCCTCACATTGTTTGCTCACAAAGGACCAAGCTCAACAAGTTTTGAGCTCGTGTGGGACTGTCAAGGTGCTGCAGTACTACAGAGCAGTGCAATAACATTTATTTGTGTGGGTATAAATACATACAGGCACCAGGATTTTATACTCATTTTATTTGGGCCACAGACTAGGGAAGGAAGCAAAAAACTGCATCTCTGAGGCTGGAATTGTTTAGCTTAAGGGACATATAGATGTCTGGAGAAAGCCACAACTCAACTACCATATCTAAAAGTAACTTTGATAAACGCCCTTATTTTGATCAAATCTCTGTAATGATCAAACACAGGGTTAATTTCCTAATTCTCATATTAACTATGAGAAAATTTGTTGTTACACGTGATGTGGAGAAAAACTCCGTTTCCAGAGAGGAAAAGCTTCCAAGCTCACTTATTTATCTCTGCCCACATGACAAAAATAAAAGCAGCAGTCCATTACTGTGCAAAATCCAGAAACCCATAATTATATGCTCTTCACAAATTATTTACACAGCTTCATTTTCTGATACCTCCCCTCTTTCAAATTTTTAGAAAAGCTAAAGATTTTAAATGAACATAATAAAATCAGTTTAGTCTTCTATTTTAAGAATATTACTAAGATTTGTCTTTAATTTATTGCTCAGAGTACACAGCATCATAGAGTTATTTCAGCTGCCTAAAATTAATGACCCAACATCAGAATTGAAGGAGACAGTAAAAAAACTTTAATGTTCTGAATCAAGGCTTTGAGATTTACTTGGTAGAAGAAACATAAAGACTGGGTTTGAACTAAGTTGTCTACCTCTGGTGGCAATGGATTTACCAGTGCCAGCCTCTACCAAATTTAAACAGATACATCCCAGTTCAAGAGTCAAATAATGAAAGAATAACTGCAGCTTGTGGATCACTGCAGAACTACAAATTACAATATTAAAGTGGAAAAGCAAAGGTACTGCAAAGAAAGTTGTAAAAGACTGGGAACAAAAGTAATATAAATGCACCTTTGTAGAGGAGTTATTTGATGGATGTTCCTGAACCTCAAATAAGATTTTAACTTCCTATGGTTTTTTAATCCTTGAAAGTACTCAAGACAGCAAAAACACAACTTTTCTAAATCCAAAGCCATCAATTATAACACACAACCTTAAGCTATTAAAAAAAAAAAAGGTTTGGAATATAATTCCTAGCATCACAATCTTTCATATGAAGAAATACATTTTTACAATAACACACAAATTTATAAATATTTAAGTGGCCATAATTATTACCAGCTGACATCTGTCACTTTTCAACATACATTTGTCCTCAAGTGACAGCAGCACTCCTCCCGAGAGCACAGTGCAGAATTTTGAGCAGTCATGTCACTTTACAGAGGAAAATATATTGCACATGAAAAAGCAGAGTCCTATTACAAATTTTGTCTCTATCAATACTGCAGGAAAATTCTACAAACTTTGTCTATGTTGAGTCAGAAAGTGTCCAAGTTACTTCCACACCTCTTTAATACTTGCTTAAGTGAAAAGTGCAAATAAAAGTACTTCAGAAATTATTTTATGTTTCATGTTAAGTATTGCAACTTTAATATTGCTTATGCAATATCAATTTTAGATATTAGTCTTGAATTTCAAAAGCATTTCTTATATGAAGTATGTTAATGTAACATAACTATTTATTAGCTATGTAGTAACTAATAACCTACCTCCATGTTCAATCAGACAATCTCACAAGTTTGATATCAATTTCCTCTATAAAAGTTACTCTTACAGATACAATCTTTTTTCTGCATTTTAGCTGCACATGCCTGTATTTCTGGTAGCCAGGCCCTCTGACCGAAACAAAACACTGTTTATTTTGTGTCTCAACTCTTCCACTAAAGTGAAAACAGGCTATTCCATGTCTTGGGCATATATTCCATCAATACCTAGAAATGAACACTATCCTGTAATTAAACTCAATTCAGAATGGAGCTAATCCAGAAAGTTATGTGGGTTTTTTTAAATTTTCTCTGAAGGTCCTTATTTTCTATAAAAGTCCAAGCAAACTGAAAAACTTCAGCACTCCTTAGGACAGAATGTCATGTTTATTATCAAGCTACCAAACAGAGCCTTACTGGCCAGGGCTGCCAGCTTAAATCAACACAAATGGTAATAACTAGAATTTTTCCTTTACTCATTGTTGGGGAAGATGAAAAAACTCTCATTGATGGTCAGTGGAATAAAGGGACCAAAGGAGTCTCACAAATTCAAAAGCTTTAAAAAGCATGACCAGTGCAAGACAGGAACTGTGAACATGTGAATGCTCCTGTTCTTGGTATTACTCCAGTAAAATGTCCAGCAGCATTTTTTACTGAGGCAATTAAATGCTTACAACATTGCCAACTGTCCTTTTCATTCAACAGAGAGGAATCCCCAAGTTTCGGAGACAGAAGAGTATTTTTTACCCCTATTGTTCACAGCCAAGGAAAATAAAGCATGACATAAGCAATCTAAGCAGGGCAAAAGAGTCAGGAACGGAAGGAGAGATGGTGACTCCGATGGCTCGTGACCTACATGCTAAAAACTGCCTGCAAGGCACCTTTCCCTCACTCATAGAAGCTGCAACTCCTGTTTTCACCTTAGCTGAGGAGTCTTGAGTCTCTTCTTCACGTGAGACCCAGAAATCTTTTTCCCTTAATAGGAGAGGTGAACGCTCCAGCCCTTGTTTAGCAGACAGCCTTTGTTCCACCCGCTCGCTCTGGATCCAGCTGGGACTAAACCTCAGCTCATTGGGAGAAAGCAGGAAAGGCAGAGGGTAACCCAGGCTGCCTTCAGCAGCCCTGGGCAAGCCTCCAGCTGCAGAGTCCTGATCCTGCTGCTGAAAACTGCTGCCAGGACAGCATAAGCCTTTGCCCAAATGCCTTGAATTGTTAAAGAAGGCACCTCCTTCCCCCACTTGTCCAGTTGATAAAATAATTTGTTCTATGTTAGTATAAAACAACTAAGACAAAGAGATGAACCAACATTTCTTTTGCCTTTTTCAAAGTTAAATAGGGTTCTCAGAGGGGAGTAAAAGAGTATGGATAAAAAAAATAAGAACATGGATAAGGACAAGAAACTAACACGTGGTTAGCCAAGATTTTTTTTCCTCCAGTTAGTAACCTGAAAAGCACATTTGACAAGATGAAGCCCTCAAAACTTGCTTCTTTTACAGATCTTCTGTCTAAACCAGCAGCACACACAAATCATTTCAGTGAGAAATACTGAGAAACCAGCATGTGAAACAGCCAGCTACATGCAACTTTGATGTCTTCCCTTTCCCCACTCTTGAATATTGTAGTCTGCTGAAGTAAAAAATCATTTCTCTTCTGGCACAGCAGCAGGTTTTTCTGCTAGAAAACAGAGCTGACGATCTTGCTTGGATTTTTCTCTTGGGTTTTCTTTATCTCTGGGCTTTAAACCTGATGAATGAGGAAACTCTGCAGGCTTCCCCTTTGTGGCAGTCAGAATCCTGTAGTCATCTGATTAAGGTGACACCTATTCTGCTGTGGATGAGGAAGACTGTCACACAAACCTGGCAGCTGCAGCACCGAGCACAACCCAGTAGCCCAAATAACTATATTTTTCTGCTGACAACTTATTTAATACCAAAAATAGATTCCTCCTTAGCTGCCTACCCACTGCCCGTCTCGTTCATATCCCAGTGCAGAATTTGGAACCAGCTCCGAGGTCTTGTCCTGCGAAATGGGCTCTTTAGGAACAGCAATAAAAAAATCTTTATTGAAGCCATCAGAAGTCACTTTTTTTTTTTTGGAAAAAAAATAAGGAGATTACTCCTGTTTTGATGCAATTTTCCTCAACTCCTACCCTCAGAATTAGAAATGTACAAAGTGGAGAGAACTTAAGTTTTTGAGGGAAGAGGAAGAGTCCAAGGTGAAAATCTTCCCAATTTATAGAAGCATTTGAGGCTTCACAGAATAGTAACATTCTTCAGATACACAAGTCTGTATAGTTTAACTTCCAGTATAAATCTGAAATAATTTGCAGTGGTTTTGCTTCCTTTAATAAAGACTTTCAAAACAGAATGCCTAAATTTGTTTTGGGTTCCAAGCTCAATCATATTTTGGAGGCAGAGTTAAACTGACAGAACAACATCTTCTGGGGTTAGAAGGACTAGAGTAAACAGCAGGAGGCTGTGGATAGATATGAGAGGCCCGCAGGTCAGAACCAGCTCAAATTAGGGTGTGATGGATAATTTATATAACCTCAGAGGGTTAGTTCAGTTAACACCAAGCAGCTCAGGACAAAGGCTACAAAAATAATGTACTTACCAGAAGTAGTGCTTCTGGTTCACTTCGTTATATGTGTAAAGATGCATTTTTTACCAAAAAAACCCCTAATATTAAAGGCTTTTTTATGATTTTATTAACATTTATAACAAAATAAACAAACAAAACCAAAATAAAACAAACCAAAACCAAACTTCATGGTTAAGAACTACTATTCCTGATGGAAAAGAGTATTGAAAAATTTGGCCCACAGTCAAACCAACTGAACACTGTGAGCATCTTTAAAGCCAATTCTGTCCTTTTGATTTTGGGAGAAAGTCTGTACCCTTATTTTTGAAAGAAAAAGAGGCCACCTATCAACTGAGCAATGGAAATTATTTACAGTGCAACTGTGGACAGAAGCTCAGACACAAAGAAAGGTTTCAAATCTGAAAAACAAAGTGATTATAACTAGCGAGCAACTACTCACTACACAGCCTCACCCTCATCAAGCAGAATTTCTAAGAGTAGTAGCATAGACTTCCTCAGTCTACAGGAAGTGCATTCATTGAACTCTACTTTTTAATAATGTTTACTTTTATCACCAGATAGTTGTTTTAACACCATCTACTTGATTACTCCCAGGAGGACAAGACAATGTGACTGCCTTCTCTTTTTCAACCCCAAACTTCCATTGCTAAATTACTTGAGAAGTCTCGGGGGGTTTCTGAAAGATTGTGCTGAAAATTGCAGCCACCTTATTAAGACAGAACCACATCTGTTTCCATATTGAGAATATTCAACTGTCCAGGCAGCTCTGGCACCATCATCTATCAGGCTCATAAGTGACATGTCCTACAATTCCAGTCAAGTGCATGGGACAGAATATTTTCCTCATATCAAAGAACATGTTTTTTATGTACCTTGACTCACAGAGCAATGTCATCCTGCAGCAATTCAGCATGAAAGGTGAGAAAAACAGCACAAAAGCACACTGAGAGGGAAAACAAGCAAATTCAAAAACACCACTCAAAGCAGCAGTAAGTGCTCATGAAAACAAGTGAGGTAGCAGAACACAGCAGAAGGAAGAAAGAGGATGATCTTTAATTAAAGTACTTTTAAGGACTGCAGCTCTAAAGTTGTCTGAAATAGGCAGGTTTGTTGGCATTAAGTAGACACGGGGGCAGAGCTGCACAATACAACTGGAGAGTGTCTGTGACCGGAGAAGTGAATACGATGGAAAACACACGTCTTCTCTATTTAAAGGAAATACATGTCTTTTCTATTTAAAAGATTTTTCTTCCCTTGAAAGTCTTTGAGGAATCAAGGATCTGGTGTGGGTAGTGAAAAACTAAAGGTGGAATCATGTGTCAATGCTCTGTACACCATCACAGAGGAGAGTTGGACTCTGCACCATTCTGAGGTCTGAGGACCTGCGGATACACAGAGGAATTTTTATTTTTTGGGGGGGAGAGGGGGAGTTGGGCGGTTTGGGGGGTTTTTTGCTTCTTTTTGCCACTTGGGAAGTGCTGGTTGATTTGGGAGGTGGTAGTTGATTTGGGGTGCCTGTCTTGTACCAGCTGAGATGAAGCATGGTTGTGTATACTCAGTTTTTGCCTGGAAATACTTTGTGTCATGCCTGGAAGGACAGTGCTGTAAACCCTTGAATATTTTAGGTTCAGAGGCTCATTGATGGAATATCTCATGTCAGAGCAGCACTCTGGGAATTCCTCCACCAGGCAGAAGCAGTGGCAGCAGAAAATACTGGCCTGCTATGAAAAAGAAGTATTTGGGCAGAGAGAGAGAGAAATGGTAATAAAGAATGGTCAAAAGAAGTGGAACAATCTGTGTAGTGGAAGAAGATAGGAGAGAAGAACAGAATCTAGTTGGTGAACAGAAAACAACAGACTTTGTAGATCCAATTACTGTGTCCAAATGCTGCTACAGTCTGGCAAAATTCTTCCCCAAATGTTTGCTGAAGGTTTCTTTGGCACAATCAAAAGTAAGTCATCCACGAAAGCAGCTACTGGACTGGAAAGAACCGAAATACTGTCTCATCTGACCCAATCATAACATGAATTCAGAACTCAGTCATAATCATTGAATTAATTTAGGCCAGAAAAGATCTTGTTGAGCATCGAGTCCAAGGATAAGCCTAACACTGCCATCACTAAGCTATGTCCCCAAACACCGTATCTACATGTTTTTAAATACCTCCAGGGGTGGCAAACCACCTACTTCACTGGGCAGCCTGTTTCAGTGCTCAGCAACCCCTTCAGTGAAGGATTTTTTTCCTAATACCCATGGTAAACCTCCCTGGTACAACATGAGACTCTGATTTCCTCTCATCCTGATGTTTTGTATTTGGGCTAAGATGCTGATCCCCACCTGGCTACAACCCTCCCTGGCCTCCTTGCCCACTGGCTCTTGTTCAGCTGCTGTTGACCAGCACTGCCAGGACCTTTTCCACTGGGCAGCTGTCCAGCCACTCTGCCCCAGCCTGGAGCATTACATAGGGTGGTTGGTTGTGACCAAAGAGCAGAATCAATTCTGTTGCCTTCAGGAAAGGCTGTTCTATCCAAGCCAAAATGTTTTGTGTAGGTCTAGTTCAGCCCAAGCAGAAGTCTTTGGAAATCTGCTTTGATTCTTCTAAGAAAAATCCGTGGGCTACTGTGCAGTGTGAGCCTCCAAACCTTGTGCCAAGGGATTGCCCCAGCAGCAGGATACTGTCCTGGAGCTGGGTACCAGCCCTGTATCGACTGCACTTCTCTCCTTCATGCTCAGCTCCTAATCATGGAATGGAACAGGCAAAAGGATTTTGACTGCCAGCTGTACTCTTTCCAAACCATTGCCTCTTCCAGTGATTTTTCAGATAACTGTTTGAGAGACTAAGAAGATGTATCACCCTGTGCAATGGAAGTCAGATTTAGTTGCACCCCTCAGCAAAGTAGCACCTCCATGAGCAAGGACAAAATGGCAGAGGTTTTCCCTTTAACTTGGATGAGTTTCTTTATGAAGGTGCTCTTGATGTGCTGGGGTTCACCTTCCCACCCTCCCTTCCCTCCCTCCTCGCTGAGTGCAAGGCTGGGGCTGCTGCTGCAGCTCTCTGCCGTTCAAACCCCCACCACAGGTAATTGTTAGGGTGCAGCTGTGAGCTGCACTCATTGGAACAAAACTGCAACACTGAAACAAAAGGATGCAAATCACAAGTGGCATTCTCCACAGGCATGGTAAGGAAATCTGAAATTGTCAGCAATGCTTCAAAACTCTTGCTAAAAATCTGAGCAGGCAGTAGACTCGTGCTTCCAGAAAAGGCTTTTAACTAAGTTTACTGAGGTTCTATCCCATGTCACCAGCAATTCTGAAAGTTCCAATGGTCACTTCCTTGGCTACTGCTTTCTTGGCTCTTGAAATTGAGAACTCTTTTCAAGTTAAAAGAGCAGTGACCATTTTCTCAATTACTCTGTTATCAAGGAGGACATTCATAGTTATTTATCCAAACACATCAGTTATACAGCTGGGCTCCTGAAAGATGATCTAAATTTACCAGAGAAAAATCTTAAAAGCATCACAGCTCTTTTCGCAGAAGAGAACGAGAAGGAGCAGGGCTGCTTTGGAATAAACATTTCCTCCAGGACTTATATAAACAAATATTCTAAATGTTTTCATTTCTTGGGGAACAAGTATTTTCAAAATGTTGTATTTTTCAAAAACCTTGACAGAATAAAATGCTGCAGGAGTTGTATACATATCAGAAAACAACAACAACAATATTGTTGCTTGGCACAGGAGACAATAATTCTGCTCTTCACATGACAATGTTGTTTCATACTCTAGTAATCCCAAAAGACAGTTCTTGATCTAGCCAAGTTTATGACAAAAAGTAACAAGTCTATGTTCTTGAAGTACTGTCAATTGCATTTCAAGACATCTGATAATATTAAATTTGTTTATTAAAAAAAGCAAACCAAGTCAAGAAGAGCAAAACAACTGGCTGTCACTGAAATAAATTCCTGAGCTGGATGGCACCAAGTTTATGAAAACACTCTCCCACATTCTCCCACAAGAACAGACACTAATTCCATCTATAACACACTTAGAGTCAAAGCACAGTGAACACTGAGCATGCAGAGATACAAATTTGTAAAAATCCAAATTATTCCCATGGAGGGGAAAAGCAAGGTTTCTTTCTTTCTTTCTTTTGGTATTTTACAATGTATTCCTGAAATTTCGTCTCACTCTCTGGTAAGCTGTAGATCCAATTTAAAAAAGCACTCATTTGTTGTGAAATACATTCATGATAATTTGACATTTTCTGAAAAATGAGTTACTTCCGCCTCTGAGAGATGTTAATGGCTTTAATTATGCTGTTTGCACAAGAGCCCTGTAAAAGTCCCAGGTGTGTCCAACACCAGGAACCAATTTAAATAGCAGCAAACAACTGTCTTGTACTTGGCACCTTTTATCTTGTCGACTGTTGCTGACCAAATACCATTAGTGTCAGTGGAAGTTTGCTTTAGCTTCAGGGCAGGAGTATCAGGAGGGCTTAACAAGCATTGCAAATCAACATTCAGCTACTCCTGTCCCTTCCCGAGGCTTCAAATACTGAGCTTTCCCTGCTTGTTCCTAGAGTCAAGATTTCTCTGTAGGGCTAGAGATAAGCATACATCAGGAGAGAGACTGAAATCATTTATCATCCTGTACCCACCAGAATTTTCCATCAAAAGACTTTTTTCTTCAAAACCAGCTCACATTTGCTGGGTTTTTTTCTTCTTCTCTCTGCAGCAACAGAACTGACTGCTTCCAAAGGCATATTTGTAATAATGTAATGTAATGTAATGATGCAATGTAATAATGTAATGTAACAAAGGTTGTGTTATTACAACCACAGTAGTGTCATTTTCTAGACAAATCATGCAACATTTTCTGCTGAGAGTTTTCTTAATGCATTTTAAAGTCATCTGGGACATTTGAATTTTCATGTCTAAGTATTTTTAAATTAGTGAATTTTAAGAGTGAAATGTTAGAATGAAAGTTTGACAAACACTTCAGTGAAGGTCTAAAAAGTCAGGGGCGTCAAAGTGGCTGCAAATGTGTTTATAAAACACCATAACCTACATTCGAATCAGAGATGCAGAAATAAACACAACAGTCAAAATGTTCATGTTTAAATCTTACTTTTAGAAAGATTCTTCTCAAAAGTTACAATTTCTGAGAAATTTTTATCATTTACTCCATCACATATTACATGAGAAAAAATGCACACAGCGAGATGAAAACCTTGTTTAAAACCTCAGTATTTTGGCCCTTAAGGAAATTCTTGCAATTCAAAATTGATTTCAGGAAGGTAGGAAGTCGACATCCTGAAGCTTATTGCAATAGAAAAGTTTTTAGAAGTGATATAGTTGATAGATGTATATAAAGTAAAAGACAAAAGACCTAATTTTAAAGGTGGATTTAAGTGATGTCATTTGTATGTGAATGGTTTTAAAATTATCACAAATTGGGTAGGTTTTGTTAAAGACACTATGACAAAAAAATTCCTAAAGAAAACTCCTGAATTTTTTACCTTTTTACCTGACTTACTTGTGTAACTTATAGAGTTTTTTAAAAGCCTGTGGGGTATTTTGGTTTTGGGGGGTTTTTTGTTTGTTTGTTTTTTGTTTTTTGTTTTTGTTTTGTTTTGTTTTGTTGTTGTGCTTGACCATCTTGACCAGAAACCACTTGCTATTAGGCAGTGCATGCAACCTTATTTATAAAATAATTAAATATTTATTGTATGTATCTTCTGTACAAGGTTCCCTTCCTCTTGTAAGTGTTGGTAAATTCTACTACTACTTTTGTCCATACTCAAGAGTTTGTCTCCTGTTCTTCAGAGCTGTAGCCAGAAATTGTTGATATTCTTTGTCATAAGAGGCAGAGAGAACCAGACAAGGAAATTAGTTGTACAAGACATAAAAATGCATTTAAAATAAGCAGAACATTGTAAAATTATGGGTAAAGATGGTTTTTTTTCCTGCTGCCTTTCCCTTACAATCTCAGGTCTACATCCTCTCGCAGAGGGGTACAAATTTTACAAATTCAGCATTCTGAGCAGCATAAAGGGCTGTAATCTCATTTCCCATTCTATTTGTTATTTCAGGAGCAAGAGTTCCTCATTCACAGTAACACAGAAATGAAGGCAGACTCTGGAAGATCAAGAAAACGTGGACTGCACATCCTTGTTTAGCAGAGCAGGAGGTTGACCAAGGACATCAAGAGTTATTTTTTCACATAAATCAGAAATCAGTTGTGAAATATAAGAAAGTCTCTGTAGAGAGTAACCTCTACAGTATTGCTTTGGGTCAGTAGGAGATGCAAAACCTCACAAGAGTTGGACATAAATATTCTCACTGAAAACCAGTGAAAATTTTATCTGCTAGTTATTCTTAAAGGTATAATCAGTTGCAACAGATAAATTACATCTCTTGCTGAGAGCATCTCACTGATAAATGTGTGAAGAGTTGACAGCAAGTATATCATTGTCACAAAAATAGCTCTTGTTAGTCTTGCTGTGTTATAAAGTCACAGATCAGGGGACACTCTAGTGCCCTGACTTCAACTATTTTAACAGACATTGCTTTCAATTAAAACTTTTCAGAGGGTACCTGTGAAATTATTCAGTCTCTTTTTGACCAAGTAACATAAATGAAATCTAAAGTGACAATCACAAGGGGTACCAGTAAAAATAACAGCTGAGGTTGGAAGTGGGACAGTTACACACAGATTAAAGTAAGTGGGCACCTCAATTAATGGAACAACGTAAAAAGAATAACTGAAAGAATACTATTTCTGATTCAATAAAAAGCAAAATCCACTACCCATCTAGATGTTAGAAATGCTGACCTCAGTAACAAGCAAGAGCACGCATGAGAGATTGCAAAGTCACTTTGACTCCATAAAGGGGGTAGTATCCAGCCTGACAAAACATGCAACCACATATTACATGACAGTTTAAGGAACTGCCCAAGCAGCTCAGCTGCTTCTGTTTACCTATTGTAGGGCACAACTGTTTATTCGTGTTCTTTGTTAACAGAGGGCAAACCTTTGCACTAAATCTAATGCTAAGGATCCTTAATGCAACCAGACTATTTATTTACCTTCCTGCCTAGAACTAGAAGGGAAAAAAATCTGCCTAGAAGAGAAAAATCATCAATAATTTCTCTATAAATACAGGTAGAGAGGTGGTTGTATTAGCTTGAATAGTGCTACTGAAAATATTTCTGGCTAAAATTTGTGATGGTTGACTCGTGCAAGTAAGAGAGATAAAGACATCTCCAAATGAACAACAGCATTAGAAGAAGCTTTTAATGACCAGCAGAAAAGTCATGAGCAATTTCACCTTCTGACTTTGGACTGTGTGACCTTTCTGATGTCTGATGCAATGAGGTAAATATTGTAAGGTACAACAGAATACACAGGAGAAATTTAAAAGCCCTACCATGGACTACATTCTCAAGTATTCTCCTCTAGCATATTTATCTGCTAAATGAAAAGCAGTTAGAGATTGACTCATTGAAGAAAAAACCAACACAGCTGAACTTCAGGCACTACTCTTTATAGTGATTTCCCTGCTGGTATCTTTTTGGTTTAGCTTCCTTTTGTGTTATCACTTATTTCAAAATCAAAAACATTTTGTATCCTCAGCCAGATGTGCCGTAATGGCTTCAGTATGCAATATCTGTGGGCAACAACCTCTCAGGACTCAATTCCTTCAAAAACTGTTACTGTAAAAATCCCATAATCTTCAAGAGAATTGTTCCTAGTTCACACAATACATTACTTATTAGACTACAGGATTAACATCTTTAGAAACAAAACCAAAACCACGACCAAGTGAGGTTTTCACGAAAGCAAGCCCTGATCATAATTTGGGAGATCATTACACCCACACAGGGTCCAGCCTTCGGGTTTCTGTAGTTGCAGAAGTATTTTTGGTGCACAGTAAATCAGATTATCAGTAATTCCTTTCAAAAGAAAAAAGCCAAGCAACCTTTAAAAGAACTTCTGAACTTGACCTCATGTGATGGTCATGAAACACAGTATAACATTTTGGAGGAAGATCTAACTTCCATTTTGGATAATTCTGCTCCCCCATGGAACAGTGAGGCTGAGGGGAAGGAAAGAAGAAAGTATGGAAGCACATAAAATACTTCTTTATGCCTCTTTTCTGAACAAAATGCCAAACTGACAAATTGGACCCTTGGAATGAAATTGAAAGCCAAAGAGAGAGTACCAATATAGATGCAGTTTATCCTAAAAAGTCTCCAGTTTTTCCCAGAATGGCAACCTTGACAATAATAATGCATGAAGCAGCTGTTTGTTCTTTATAGTGGAACCAATGTTATTGACTCAGAGATCAACCGTGTGGCATAATGGGAATTCTGTCTCCAGTACAGACAGTTCACTTCTGGCGTCTTTAGGAAATGATCCTCATATGGAAATATCTACAACTACAGTAGCTACTTATCTTTGCAAGAAAAGCCTTTTGGCCTGGCCTTTGTCAGCTACTTGAGAAAAGCAGAATACAGATTGAAACATTTCCAACAAAATAAGCAAGAGTCTTTGGGTTTGAATGCAAGTATATTTTTATTCCTCTTGACCAGGAAAGCACTGGTGCCAGGGAGGAATTCTTTGAAAATATTTGAAAGAAGAGGAAGTAAACCAATAGAATTTTATAGAAATTATTGTAGGAAGCTAATTCATGTAGAAATATGTCTCAAAATACTTTAAAATATTATAAAACTTCTTCCAAAGTAACCGTGTTTCCACCTGACATAGGAAGAACCTAATGTGCCTTCTACAGTGGAGACATAACTCCCCTTAATTTCTGTGGCAAGAGATGATGCAGGAGTTGCTTGCAGGAACAAAATCCCTCACAAAGCTGAGACTTCTACATCAGGAATTAATTGAGAAAAGGATCTTTCTAGCAAAGGTTAGATTCTGACCTCTTTATAAATTTTTCTGTGACTCAACAATACTCGTCTCACTGGGATTATCACTAAGAATTCTGCTTGCCATAATGATAAAGAATGTCCTGATGTAGAGGGTTTACCAAGAATCTGACATCAGCCATGTCCACTGTACTAAGCCTGCATCACAGATGATAAAAAAAATAATACTGGGAAGATCCATGGAAAAAACCCTTTGTCTTAAGCTCTTTATTTTTTAGTGAGCTAATGTAAACTTTAATTCAAGGGCGTAAGAATATGGAAGGCATTTCAACCACTTTTCTGATATTTACATAGGAGCTACATACACAAGAAACTTATGGCTTTCCCCTAAAAGAGAAAAATACCTGGCATGGCAGTAAACAGAAATATGCAAGGCATGATGAACATTCCACAAGAATCAAGGAAAGAAAATAGTTCTTTGTAGCCATAGGGCAGGCTTCTAAAAGAGAAAAACTTGAAGAAAATTACTAAGAAAGTTTAGACCCAGAGGCAACACAGATCTTAAGACTCTTGCTTTTCATAAATGCCTGTGCTTTTGATAAGCAAGTCATATTGTGTAAACATTTTATCCATATTATAGAATCTGTCACTGTTTTTCAAGAAGAAAAGCTCCACCGAGTTTTGCTTTCTCATTTGGGAGAAAAGAAAAGCAGGCATGGATGAAAAATTTAGGTTATTCTGCATCCTACCACTACAATTGCTATTAAAATATGCTCTATATTTCAATACTTTTTATCACAGAATCATAAAAATGTTTGGGTTGGAAAGGACCTCTAAGATCATTGAGTCCAACCATAAACTTGACACAGCCAGGTCAGAACAGCACAGTACTTCAAGGAGCAGACTATGTACTGAAATAAAGCAGACTCTAGAGCAAGGAAAAGAATTCTAACATCACTGCACACCTACATGGGACAGGAGAAGGACAATTATACCAAATCTAGTCAAACTTTAGAGGTGAAAAGCCCTTAGCCACGCTGGTACATAAAATTTCAGACTGGATTTATTGGAATTTTACCTAAAGTAGTGAAAAATTTCTTAGTTAAAAGAAAACTGATTTGTATGGATTTGCTGGGTATTTTTTTCTAACGTTGTACTAGGGAAATTAACTGCCAAATTTGATCTGCACAGGATTAAGGTAATATTTCGTGATTAGAACTGAATACCAATCTGCACAGCAAATGGTTACATACACTTGAACTCCTTCCTAATTCATTTGAGGTTTCGGAGAGACTCAAGGTTTTGAGATTTATATGCCATTTCTTTCTAAAACACAAATCTTTAAAGTGGTACCATTAGTCTATGAAATGCAAATACAAGAAGAATGCAAACTCAGCATGGATGAGCTGTGTCCTTTATACAGAAACCACTTCTTAATTGTTTTGTAGGAACATGTTTCTACCTGGGAGCTGTGTTGAAAAAGCAGTAGAAAGATGACAGGACTGACTGGATATAGATGCCATTGCCCTGCTAAAGATATTCCAGGGCAAGTTACCTCAGAAAAGGCAATAAACAGGAGCTTAAACCTCACTGAGTAAACAGGAAAACAGGTGTTAAATGTCTGAGTAATTTGAAGATAGAACCCCAGTCCTCCTTCAAAACACATAAATGATCTCTACATTATTTGAAAATACTTACTATATAGACTAAATTATGCAGATTAGGTAACAAAAATAGCTTTTAAAATATAAAAATTAAGCATAATGTTTATCGCTGTTCAGGATCCTTGTCACAGTTTCAATCATGATATAAAGAAACCCACCAAATTGATATAGAGGGATTTCATATATGAGAGATTGGTACCTCCATTTCTTAAAAATAAACACACCCCCATGATCCATATAAATCTGCTTCTCAGTGCTTGCTCCAGCTTTTATTATTATATTGAGATGAACAAATGGTGATTTCCAATGCACTGGAAGTGTCCCAGTCATTTCAGTGCACAGCTTAAAATTTTTCTCTCTGTCCCACTGTCATAGAAAAACTGTCAGGAAAACTGTCCTATATTCAGCCATTTACTTGTGAAAGGCATGCTTTTATTTTACCATAATGTTCTAGAATTTAGTAATCTTGTACTTCATCCTCCTTTGTAGTCAAAGGATTCATTGAGAAGTCTTTTGCCACAAGTCAATTATTAGCCAGTGCTACTGGCTAAGTGTGGAAGTGATCAGCAGCAACTGGGAGTTGTGTTGCTGTACACACTTTCAGTGAACACCACAATGTGCAGTCACATTTTCAAAAGAATTCACAGCTCATTTAGACACACAAGTGAAGGTTTGGCATCAACAGCATTCAGCATGCAGTGTCATCACAGACATGGACAGCCTCCAGCTTAGACCAGTATTTCCCTCTTTTCTATCACAGCAGGAAAAACCAGGCACTACTAGAAGGTAGTGAGTGTGCCAGCACATGAGAGCAGTCACACACACTTGGCTCCAGGTTACAAAACCAAGCCCAAACAGACTGTTTTTAAAACTCACCCGTGCACTGGGGTGACTGAATCCAAGCTGAACTTTCAATAAATACCTTTGTCTCTTGAACTATGTCAGGGTGGTCTGGAAGTGATGCCCAGGTTCTCAGTGTGGAGCAGCACTGCCTGGGCAATACACTTCAAAGAGCTGACGGACCAGTCAGGCAATCACTTGAACATGGAGGAGTAACTGGTGCTTCAGGACAGGAAAAGCTACTCCAGACAAATGTAGGAACTGAGTGATAGCATAAAGTTCACAGTCTGAGATCTCATTTGCCTTACTAGACAAGGTATCCATGCATGAAAGAACTGTAATTTAGCAACTAAATCTACACAACAGAAGAAACTGAGTGGTCTTGAAAGATAACACTCTTGGGGATGCCCAAAACAGTGAGACTGATTAGTTTGAGGACGTTTTCATAGCTGACTTAATGAGTTTCAGCCAACAAGGAACCACTTTCTGTGAGCTTTACACTTGTATTATGTGCAATTTTTGCTATCAAAATTAATTGTTCCTTTGAATGGATCTCAGAAAACTGCACTTTTGTAAGTACGTTCCAATTATAAATGCTAAAAAATTTGCTAAACAATATCTAATCCTTTTGTCTGAGTAACAACATTATAGGACTAACATCTAAATATTCATGAACTACTATCCTTATTGCTGTGCTGTCTTAGAAAGTTTGTGAGCAATATTTTTGACCCACCATATCTAAATTAATCGGAACTTCACAAAGACAAAATTTCCAGATCACCTATAATAAACACAATGCTATTAAAGGTTCGTCCCCTACTTTGACACACTGCAGAAAATAAATGATTTCTAGACACAAGGTCTGTTCTCTAAATTGTCCAGGTCCTCCTGCAGGGCCTCCCCGACAGCAGTGAAGCTCTAAAGAGAGGGATTCTATGCAGTTGTGGCAACTTTAGTGGAACTAAATTAATTTACATTGGTTGGGTTAAGAAAATTAAAAAAGGAATCTTACAATGTATATACGGCAGCACAAAGAAACCTGATGCAATTGAAAAATACCCATTTCAAATTATTTTACTGTAGAACCAAATTGGCTTTCAAAGCATGGTGCACATTCCAGCACATTATTCAGCCCACTGCATAGGAAATACAGTCAGTCTACTAATTCAACCACTAAAACCACTAATGGTGTACTTTCTCTTTGGAGTAACATGTATTGTGAGAAGTCTATCCCCAGGCACTATTTGAATTAGAAAGCTGGCTTTTTTTTAGACTAAAACACCTATTCTCACATCCCAAACCACATTTATTGACCTTCTTTGGCTTTAAATAGTCTTGCAAGAAAGAGGACAAGCAAGCTTACATTGACTGCAAATTTAAAAACCCACAGGATTAGATTTAGAGACTAAAACCACTCTCTTAAAAAAAAAAAAGGCAGCAAATCTTGATTGCAAATATTTCACTAGCAAAGAGGAAGTACACACTTCTGTCCCTGACAATCTAATATGCCAGAAAGGGGTTCCTCAGGGATGTTTATGACCTGACTGCTCAGCAAATTCTTTCAGTTGCTCAGCCCCTCAGACATAGAGGCCAACATGAGCACAGCACAGTACAAGATGGGGGAAAGCAGAAAAATGTACTGCACCTGATCTTCCAGCAGAAAACAGTACATCAGAAGCTCAAGATCTCTTTATGACCACTAGAATAACACTAAAATAGTTAATTAAGGATCAGGACAGGTTTCTGCTTCCCAAAAGAAAAAACTAAGCATGAGAATTGTCAGTACAACAAATATATTCAGCACAAAAGAAAAAGAAACCAGGATATGGAAAACAAATCCAAGCTTGATAGACACAAAAACCACAGGACCAGGGGAGAGTGGAGAGGTGCATGTCCAAAGGAAACCTTCAAAAATACAAAGGAATCAAATATACCCTTCCAAGGTCCTCAGGGACTTTCACATTTCCCCTCCCCTGTTGGAGTGCCACAGACATTATAGCGGCTGAGAGGTAAAATAATGTTAGAATCTAGTCCAACCCTGCACAACCATAGATTGTCCCAGATTAAACTCTGCAAATGGCACTGCCCTCTTTTCTCTCTGGAATAAAAACTGCCATATGAGAACATCCAGAGAACAGATACTTCAAGAGAGATACAGTGAGATAAAAAGAGAACTGTTTAGTTAGGCAGGATTTTCCAATGTATTGGAAACCAGGACCAAGACAATATGGCTTTTCTGCATATAAGATCAACCTAAATTTACTGCCTTTCCATTCAGGGATTAGAAAAGAGTTTCTGCCTTGAAGTTTACTCATATTTCAAAATCAGAAAGACGTTCATACCATAAGAACACTAATTTCAGGCAGATAGTTGAGTTACATGACTTATGTCAGCCAACCCACCCTCTTTTCCAAAACCAGATCCTAGGCAAAGATCTGGCAACAGATTGAATAGAAGATGTTACTTTTGGTTAACACAAATTCAGTGGTCTTGCTTTGCTTAAATTTCCTAATGACTTGCTTTTGACTATACTGATTTATTCTTTGTGAAAGCTGCCACATTCAATGCAGATGCTGTCATCATCTTCTCAATAAAAGTCATGCTTACAACCCTTAATTTAAAATATTTTAATTGCCAATATTAAAACTCGCCTATTTCTAAGTGATTTGAGAAATCTTTATGTTTATTCTTTTATTACAAGCTGTCTAGATGATCCAGTGAGTACAGTGAAGAAATTAAAGGACACACTAAAATTAAGTATATGCAGAGAACAATTTATTTCTTGGTTCTGGTAAGAGCAAAACAAATTTTCAAACTAATCAAGACTATGGGATCTGGGACAAGAAAAATGAGAGAACGGATTTTCTTAAGCAATATACTTAGCAAAAGGTTAGAGATGAAGTACTAGAAAGTATATGAAGTACATGAACAGCAACGACTTTTATGGTAGACCAACAAAAATCACTGTTAATTAAGAAGAGGAGAACTCCATGAAAACAACATTACGTTAATCTGTTTTCCTATTCAGAGCTATTGTAGTGTATTATAAATTTTCATTACAGTTTTATTGCTTTGCCATTATACCTGTTCTTCAACTATCATTCCTTACTGCTGTTTAGACATCCAACTTGAGCACTGCTGTGCTGCGTAGCTACTGATCATACTTCTGATTTCCCATGTAAAAGAGCATTCTTCCTAATTAAAAAAAAAGGCTCGGAAATTCTGTAAAACTTAAAACGTTTTTCTTTCACTGCCAGCAGTGCCTATCCCCTAGATCTGCTGCATTTTAAACTGAAAGACCACGAATGGCACAATGAGTATTTCAGGAAGAGAAGTCCTTTGGATTTCTTTTTTTAGAAGACGTGTCCTGTAGAAGAGATGGCATTTGTGTGCTCTTTGGCTGCCCTTTTCACTGTGAGGGTGAGAAACTATACCTCTGAGTGTTTAAATCAGCTTTTGTGGACTCTCCCGTGTAGTTTTATTGCACCACTTACAAGCGCAAGGTGGCTGCAGCTGCCTGTCTCTTTAGGTGACTCCCCTGGAGATTGACCTTTGTTACCCAAGGCAGCAGCTTGGGGAAGAGAGGAACAAAAGGGTGTGCTGAACTTCATTTTTATTATTGAGTATGGTCAAACAGGGGGTAGCTCAGCTAAAAGAAGGTATCAAGAAGGTTAAGAGCAGTGCTGTTTCTAGTTAAAGACAGGGGAAGCAGAAAGCAAGGCTGTGGGCTTGGGGTGCTGTGCAGTGAAAAGGGAAGATAGAGGTCAAGTCTGTGAGGGAGATGGGCCAGCCCTATGCCTCCTGCAGGCCTTCACCTTTCCCAAAGTGCATCCCAAGCACCACTTGCCTGCTTTTTCATTTCCCCCTCCTCCCCTTTTTCTTAATGCAAGTTATGTTTTGACATTGTCCGCGCAAGGGCAACAGGGCTGCTCGGCCGGCAGCGAGAGCATGAGGAGTGATTCCCCCACACAGAACCTGGGCAGATCAACTCCTCGGCACTGCAGGATCCTGCAGCAACCTTCAAATTAGTGGAACTTGTTGGCAATGGCACCTACAGGCAGCAGTTTTTCTTCTAGTCAGAGAGGAGGAGGAAGTGAGGATGTGTGAGGGAAAACAACACGGCAGCACCAAGGTCAGAGGAAAAGAAAGAGGGGGAGGAGGTGCTTCAAGTGTCAGAGCTGAGATTCCTCTGCAGGCTGCAGAGGCCGAGAGTCCTCTGCTGAGGACTGTGGTGAAACAAACTGTCCTCTTGTCATGCATGAGGTGCATGGGGGATGCAGAGATCCACTCGCAGTCTGTGGGAAAAGAGCTCACACCAGAGCGGGTGGATGTTAGGGGAAGCTGGGATCTGGTGGTAGACCTGAAGACAGAGAGAAGGTCCTTTCTTCCAAACTCAAGCAGCCTATCCTTAAAAGACGGGACAAGCGACCCCACAGTTTTGGGAAGACTCTTTGCCCATGGGAGGGACCCCATGGCATAGCAGAAAAAAATACTCTCTTTCTCTGAGTGAGCAGAAGGAAATCTCGAGTGATGAACTGACCAAAACTCGAACACCATGTCTCCCTGAGAAAGTGAGAAAGACAGAAGGGCTGGGTAGAAAAAAGGTGTTTAAAAATCTTCTTTTACTTCTCATTATCCTCCTCTTACTCTGTCAATAATAAATTTACTTTTCCCTTTAAATTTGAACCTGTTTTACCCTTAGAATGTTTTCTCCCAATTCTTATCTCAACTCATGAGCACTGTGATCATTTTTTTGTCCTCTCCTCTGCTCAACTGTAGCAGAACAAAAGTGAATGACTTTTGTGGGTATCTGGCGTTTGGCCAGTGTGAAACCACAACAATTTCAAAAGTATAAAATACTTTTTAAATTTCCTTTTCTATTTATTTAAAACCCTTAAAACCATGCTCCAATATTTTAGTAAAGTGAGCTAAAGGCTACCCCTCTGTGTGGTCAACCTCAAATATGAAAAAACAAAAATGAAATATGACAATATGAAATGTGGATTCATTCAATAACAAATATGAAAAAGTGGATTCAAAGTTAATAATACAATTAATTAATTATTAAAAAGCCTGACAATACAACCACGAGTAGGTTCCAGAACAGCAGGGCTGCTATTAAAATACTAAGCTGTAGTCAAGCTTGTGCACAAGTTTGCTAACAGAAGTCAAAGTGTTGAAGACATCTTGACACAGGACTCTTATAAATATGACAAACACTCAGACACTTTCTGGAAGTTTTTCCCATGGTAAGAGGAACTGCAGGAGAGCAAGCATGACAGAGCCAGAGGAACTGATGAAACATAACAGAAAGATTGTTTCATTAAGTTGTGAAATTGAAAAGCAGCATCATAGGAATCTCAAACAACAGCGGTCATGATTCCCCTCCCAAACTACCACATAGCAACATAGAATATTTTCCTATACTGTTGCAGGCTTTGTATTATTCATCCACAGTTTGACCTCCAACAGAGAAAAGTTCCTGAAAGAAATATGTATTAACAATCAGAAAGCAAGGAGAATTCAGTACTTCCTGTAGAAATTACCCAGCAAATTTAAGGATGACTTAACCGAGGGCTGGGATCACTACAAGAGTGAGTGTTCTTTGCTTAGGATAGCTAAGAACAAAGGTACAGTAAGAGCAGAGTAAAGAAATAATTGAAAATTTCTCAGTGGGCTATGCAGCATTGTATCAATCCAGAAAGAAATCCAAATTTAGAGATATTAGGTGGTCTTCAGGTATCTATTTGCAAGCATCAGGTTAAATTCATTACAAGATTATAGTGCTGCCTGCAAACCCGGCCCTCCATGCAGTTCCATGACCCAGAAGAAAGCTGTGAAAGATCAGGTGCTCCTCTGTTGACTAATTCTGTAGCAGGAGTAAACTGAGATTAACAAGGAGTTAGAAAGGTTTTTTCTTTCCTTTGCTGTTTCTATCTTTATTTTAAATTATTTCACATTATACCTGTGTGAGGTTTTAACTGTATTAGACTCTAAACTGCTTGTGGAAAGTTCATTCCCTGTTCTGACCACCTCTAGCACAGTGGTAAACTGTTTTTGGATGGACTCAAGGTGTCATCTTCTGTGTAATTGTTAACAACTATTCCACACAGGCTGGGAAACAAGTCCTACTTCAATTCTGGGCCACATCCTGCAGATTTTCTTGTCAGCAGGATGTGTATGAATATCGTATATTAAATTTTGGCTGCAAATCCCAGATTTATTTGGGGATTTTAAACTAAGTTAGCAACATTGTTTTTGACTGCAATTAACAAATTAGCTACATGAAATTTAAAAAATAGTGTGCATCCCTGTCACACTTCATTTGTTATTCCTGGAACAGCATAATCCTTCCTACTTAGCTTTTAAGTTTCTTAACTTAGAGCCTGTGTGCCAATCGAAGTGTTAAAATTTGCATATAAGAAAACATAAGAAAGACACACTAACAACTCAGCCTTCAAATCATCCCTAATAGAAAAAAGCATGGAAAATGCACACTATTGCCTCTAATTTCTCAAAATTTCATTTTTTTCACCTCAAACAATCAGGAGCATGCTTAGGTTCTGTTTGGCAGTCCTGAGAGGATGAACTCACTGACATGTGCAAGCAGCACAGATGCATCAACACCTGAATAAAGTCTTGAAATAGGAGTACCTTCCATTTTGGCTACTGGCATTAAACCAACAGGCTGGTTTTGTATCAACAACAGAGAAAACACCCCGAAATCCAGGAGTGCCTAAAAAACAGTGCTTTATATTCCGTTGCCTAAAATGTGGAAACCGTTATCCCACCCAACCCGAGAAGAGTGAGGCGTACTTTGAGATGGATTAAAAAATGGATTCCAAATATTTTTTAACAATTATAATTGCTCTTTCATCAGAGCACAATCAACCTGACCTCAAGAAAGTTTGGTAAGGACGGGAACCAACAGTTCCTGTGAAATGAAGGGATTCCCTAAAGTTCATTTCTGGTGCCACTGTAATTTTTCTCCATGACAGAAAGCTGTAGAATAATTCTGGAAAGGCTGAAGAAATAGGCACCAAGAAGGTCCTTTTTTACTTTTCAAAAAGTACTTTCTAACTTTTAGATTAAAATTTAAATTAATACATAAGTAAGTTTATTAATTATTATTGTTATAATGATAATGATTAGTAGTAGTAGTAGTAAAGCATATGGATACAGATGGCCTTAGAGAAATAATATCAAAGCTGGGGCACTTCAAAAAAGTAGCCAGCTCTTTCTTTCAAAAGTCCAAATCCTATCTGCTTCACTAGGAATTTAGCTCCTTAAGTCAAAATTATTTGTCTTTTTGGAATTTCAGCCATAGCCTTATTTCTAAATAGAAAACAAGTTACATTAAAAGAAAATTAATCTGTTTCAGACTCTTGGCAAGAACAGTGGGAAGGAATAGCTGTTATGTCTTCTAATTTGAAGATCTGAGAGCTTTAATCAAGGATATTTGTAAAAGCTCAGCTCCCATCCTCACTTAGTTTTGACCTTACAACAGGAAATTACTGAAGTTTATGAGTAGTTTGGAAAACTATTCTCCTGCACTGCATGAGATTTCCATCACGCCTTCCCTTGATTTTTGTCCCCTGCACATCTTCCCCAACAAAACACTCGGTGGTGATCCACATCAGACTTTGAAGAAACTCCATACAAACAGGATCATGAGATGATAATAATTGATGATATCAGCCTGTAGATCCAAGGCTGAATTTCTCTTGCAGCTATTTTTAGTTTTGTCATACCTTGCAAATGAGCTTGTTTAGGAACATCAATTCCTGAATTGCAAGACAAATTGTCACAGGAAAGTAAGAAACTCATGCTGCCAGAATGTTTCAAGGGAGGATACAGCCTCCATTTAGCAAACAAACAGAAGGCTACAAATTGATTGCTGTTGGATTAGGAGAAATTCGTCTGATGATGGAGTATTTGGGCAAAACATCATGCTGCTTCCTCACTGTTTGCACCTTTCCCTTTACAGCTGCTTCTTGGCTGCAGCCAGATGTGGGATATTTGGCTAGACGAAGCTGGCTTACTACGGATGTGCTTTTGAACATTACGTTCTTAAGAGTATCTCTTTTGCTATGAATGCACTTCTCTTCTTTTGGTATTTCCCAGTGCTCAGCCTGCAGTGACCAATGGCACAGCAGGAGATCAGTTCAATTTTATACAAGCAAGCCAGATCCAGGGGCAGTGTGACTCCAGGTACAAACACACTTCTGGCCTGAATTAGGCAACCTCATGTTACCACACCTTATGAAAGGCTCATTAGCTGCTGGCTGTCTTCTTTTTCCCTCTTTACCATGCTGTGTATGTAATTATAATAACTTGTATTAGCTCTTTGTATTTACATGAAATAAAACAAAACAACACAGTCAAATACTAATGGAGAGGATAAGTAAAACCTATCAAACTCAATGGACTTAAAAAAAGATAAAAGATAGCTGTAAAAAAACAATATTAAGCTTACAAGACTGGTCTGAGTGAATAATATTTCTATACATCACTTCCTTCTGCTCTAGCTAATGAAAGAAATAACTGCTCTTGCAGACTAATCAATACACTGCACAACATCTAGAAAATCAACTTCTAATAGTGTTGGAGAAATACAAACCTTTAATAAACGGGCTGAAAAGTTCAGAAATGCACTTTCTGTAAATATGACCACTAAGAGAAGCATAGACTCATTTAGGTTGGAAGAAACCTCTAAGATCAATGACTCCAATTGTTTACCTGACACTGTCAGGTCCACTGTTTAAAACCATGTCCCCAGGTGCCACAACTACACATCTCTTAAATACCTCCAAGGATGATGACTCCTCCACTTCCCTGGGCCACCTGCTCCAGGGCCTGATAACCTTTCAGGTGAAGTCCTTTTTCCTAATATTTAATACAAACCTCCCCCGACACAAACATTAGGCCATTTTTTTCCTATGCTATAATTTGTTAGCTGGATGAAGAGACTGACCCCCACCTGTCTAAACCTCCAATTCTCCAGGCTAAACACCCCCAGTTCCCCCATCCGTTCCTCATCAGACTTGTACTCCAGACCCTTCCCCAGCTATGTTGCCCTTCTCTGGACATGCTCTAATGCCTTAAAACCTTTCTTGTGGTGAGGAGCCCGGAATTGAACACAGCATCTGAGATGTGGACTCAGCAGTGTCAAATACAGGGCGAGGATCCCTTCCCTGGTCCTGCTGACACAGGCCAGGATGCCCTTGGCCTTTCTGGCCACCTGGACACACTCTTGCCCCAGCATGTAGCATTACATGGGATTGTTGTGATTCATGTGCAGGACCCAGGACTTGGCCTTGTTGAAACTCAAAACTGGCCTTGGCTCATAGATCCAGCCTGTCCAGATCCCTCTGCAGAGCATCCCTGCCTTCCAGCAGACCAACATCCCCACCTGCAAACTTTCTGAGGGTACACTCAAGACCCGCATGCTGATCATCAACCAAGATCCCAAACAGGGCTGGTACTGAGCCCTGGGGAATCCCACTTGTTACTGGCCACCAGCTGGATTTATCTCCCTTCCCCACCACCCTCTGGGCCTGGCCAGCTTTACAGCCAGCAAACAGTGCACCTGTGCAAGCCATGGGCCCCCAGCTTCTGCAGAGGAATGCTGTGAGAAACAGTGTCAGAGGTTCTCTTAAGTCTAGGTAGACCACATCCACAGCCTTTTCCTTATCCACCAAGCAGGCCACCTTGCCTTGGTGTGCAGGTGGAGCAGGTTTCTCAGCTCTGGAGGAGCATCAGATTGCTCAGAGCTTCAGCTGTTTGAGGACAAACCTCAGACTCGTGATCCCTGCCACCTGTAGTTCCTGTTTTTGTTGTAATTCACCTTAACTTCTCTTCTTATCCCTCCAAACATCAATACCACAATTTTGAAGCAAATTCTCTTTCATTGATGCTACTGTTTTACACTGGAAACACAGACTTAATGTACAATGAAGTTCCACTACAATTCAGAAGCAGTTTAGGTTTAATTTGACATCAGTAACATAGCCCAATGCATGAAGCTAAGCACATACTCTGCCTAACAAAATTGAGATTTCTGGTTGAAGGGACAAGGGAAAAGAGATTGCACTGAAAGGTCACTTGCTCAGCCTGAAGAACTATTGTTGAACAGATTATTCAGAGGTCACTGTGAACATTATTTTGTTAAATATGGGCACTAATAATGCCCCAAAGACAAGGGTGGTAATAAAAATGGTTTTGATAATGTGTTATCAATACAGAGGAATCAAAAATCAAGAGGAATTGAAAAACTTGATTTAGTATATAGAAAATGGACTAGAATAGCATTAATACAGAGTACACTATCGTACATTTCAGGACTGAGAAAATTCCTGTAAAAAAAAAAAAGCCAGTTCTCATCTGCAGCAAATCACTGATATTTATCTATGTGACTTGAATCATCAATCTAAGTCTGCTTTAGAAAAGGATATCGAGTTTATCAGACAAAATATTTCTAGAAGAGGTAAGGAAGATCAATACTCTTGTGTAAGTCAGAGGTGAGATATCATTCAAACTGCACATCTGGACGTCAGAAATATTGCTTGGGTCTCCTGTGCCCAAAAATATGGCTTCAAGTTGGAATACATACCAAGGAAAGCAATTGCCATGAGCATGGGAGTGCATTATCTACTTCAGAAACTATATCAAAGTAGTGTGGTTTGTAGAAACTGGCAAAACCAAGACTAATGTTGTGACAACATAAAATTTTCTGTAAAAATAAGTGAGTAAGAAGGGTAAACATAAGGAGGCAATAACAGCTAGAACAAGTAAATGCCAGTGTCCACATCACCACCAAAGGATAAGAAACCAGCCATTGAAACAATGACACTGAAAATTAAAGAAGATATAAAATTTTGGAACTCTTTCCTAACCTTAATAGAAAGTTAAGTAAGAGCTGTTTAAATTTCTGAAAAGGTTTATATGAACAATTACCAGAAACACCATCAGCATCCTTCCCCAAAGACAAGCTTTTCAACGTATTAGGAAACCTGCGAATGACCATTTTCTAAACTTCATTTTCTTTCTACGTGGCTTGTTTCCAACCAAGCCCATACAATATGTGCTTGCACTTGCTTTCACATCATACTTTAAGCACAAGCGTGAAGTAAGGTGCAGCACAAAGGATTTCCCTCACATTTCCTCTAGTCAGAATTAGCCAGTAATTTATCTATTATGCATTCTCTCTTATTGAATTTCTAAAGGCACAAGCTGTTAGTTTTAGAAAGCCCGTGAAATCCCAAATTACAAAGTTGATTTGAACATAAGAGCTACATAGTATACTTCTACTCACAGAGGCAAACACTTTAAAACAGTATTTCCAGTTGTATTTACTAATGTAAACTGTTTTCCAAGAGAGTCATAGCAAATCATTTTGGCCCATCTTATCCTGTATTCAAGGACTTTCCTGCTCTATACAGATTTTTCAGCCTCTCTCATGCATCCATTGCCTTTATCTAGACTTGGATGGCTCCCATTGCCTTCCTTTACATCTCTCCCCACCTTTCATTGTTTGAATTTCTGGTGGCAGTTTCTACCCCCTTCTCTGATACTTCCCCAAACATCCCTTCCAATAAACTCACTTAGTGCCTATTTCAGGAAGACAGTCACATAAGTGGCTACAAATGCAAATTAATTACATTAGTTTTAAAACAAATAGTCTCCATCAATAAAAGGTTTGTGATATTTGCCCCACTGTCACATCAGTCTAAGTTTCAGTCATGTAAATCCTTGGGAAGTGGACTCTTGCCTAGGCAATTGGGCCAGAACACACGGTAAACAAAACACCTACTGGGAACTGAGAAACACGTGTTCTGGTAAAAGAGATGAAATGTAACTGAAATGTTTATATAGAAACTCTGCCTAGAATCTGATGGATAAAAAAAATAGTTGAAAATTATTTGTTGGAAGTTTTCCTGTGTTATACTGCATGAAAAAAAACCCCAATCTTTTCCTTACTCATTCTTCAATAGTAGCATAAAAAAAAGATGTAAAATTAATATCTGTGCCAGTTCGTTATTCTCTCCTAAGCAGTGAAGAAATAACATTTTCTTTGCCACAGAAAAGGAACAAGGCTAGCAGCTAACCTTGTGCTGACTCTGTTATGAATTTAAGTCTTCCTCAGGCAATGAGGGTTCCCAACAAATTCTGATGATGAATTGAAAAACTGTTATGGCTTGAATTTTATTCAGGAAAAAATATAATACGCCACTAAATATTTAGAATTGCACTTCAGCCTTTATTAATAATGTCTAAAATTCTATCACAGAAGAGATTTTTACAAATGTAGACACCTTCAGGAATAGTATTTACTATCATTGGTCTTTAGTATAGTGGCACAGAGTATCTACTTTTAAATACACAATAATTATTTTTAAATAAACAATGATTAATTGTAAGAATATAAAAACGTGTGGACTCCTTTTCTCACTCGTGTTTCTGCTTTAGGACTCAATGAATTAGAGCCTGGAGCCAACTGAAGGAAACCCAGCAAAACAAGTCTGATGGACGTATGCAGCAAAATTGGGGCCAAAGAATTTTAAAACCGGGCACATATAGAAGATTATTGTTCTGGTCATACCTTTAAAAAAGAGAGACTCTTTCTATTCTTTTAGAAGCATGCATGTGAGGAAAAAAAACTAGAGCCTACTTCATTGCACAAACCATGCCTCTCTCCTTCATTTTCAAGATACAAAAATGATAATTAATTACTGCCTGCTGGCAACCTGCATGTAATGACTGAAAGCTTCAGAAGGATCTTTAAAACTCTACTTTTCCTTTCAATGGGAAAATGACAATGTAGGTAAATTACTAAAGAAAAAATTAAGTAGGAATATTTTTGTAAATAATTTTGTCTCTTATTGTGTCCATTTATCTTTTTAACTTCTCCCTTCTGATATATTGGGCTGAAGAAATAATTCAAACTATAAGGAAACATGGAATTTGGAAAGAGAGTATGTTCTAAGTATGTTTATGCATTTTCAGAAAACTGATAATGTTCACCATCAGAAAATGAAGGAGCTATTATGTTGATCTTTCCCATTAGCCTAATATGACTAAACTCTCAGTGAATGTCTTAATCAGAGATCTTCATGAAATACAATCTTTCCTGTATTAGAAGTAAGGAGGCCTTTGGTTAGGAAGACAATTATGCTGAGCTTATTTTTCCCTGGGCTATAAAGAAGGTAATCCCTCTTATTAACGGTTCAAATATCAAATGCAGGAGACAAGTTTAATGGAATTATTTTTTAATCTTTTCACGGTCACCACAAGTGCCACCTGACATTAATCCCCTGGCACCAGTAATAAGATTAAATGAGAAATGTTACCTTTGGCATTGTATGATAGACTGAAGCACAGGAAGAAACCTCATCAGTGGTTTAGAAACGATTTAGCGTCAGTTTTATGACAACCTAGGAGATGTTCCCTATGAAAAAACAGCTACAAATTGTAAGCAAAAAATCATTGCTTTTTCTGTCTAGTGATGTAGAAAAATATAGCAAAGTATTCTTTCAACCATGGGATCTAGCAATGGATACTTTAAGGCCTGGAAACACTAAGTAAACAGAACAGTGAGACCTTAGTGAATGAACAGTATAAAAAAAATAATGAAAGCTTCAACAGAATATTTACCAACAACAAGAAAAAAACTCTGTCTTAAGTCCAGAAATAGGGATAAATTGAAAGCTGCAAAAATCTAGATCTTACTGTAAAAAAAAATAAATCTTACTGTAAAGAAAAAAAAAAGAAATAAAGAAATTGAAAACTGGGAAAGCTGCAGCTTGCTGCTAAGAAAAGAGGGTGTACTGGAGATGAAAGATAATCTAGGTTTGATCTGGAAGTAAATCATATGGGTGTCTGTTTTCAGCAGAAGAAATTGGTTAAGGGGAAAAAAAAAAGCAGCCATGGCTGAGGAAGTGGAAACTACAGTAAAACAATGTTGTGTACCTAGTCACACAGTGAGTGAGAATGGTCTCAAGCTTTACCAAAAAACAACCACAACACTTTAAGAATGGGATCTTTAGGTCCAATAAACTCTCAGTAACAAGTGAAAATAAAATGTTTGAAGGGCAATTAGTCATAGAGCTGAATGAATAATTAAATCAATGGGAAATTATTTGCCAATGATAGGACATTAGTTTGGCAGGGCAGATTTATGCTTAGCCCAGGTGTAAAGACAAATGCAACCTAGTCTATTTTGGCTTTATAAACCAGCACAAATAATATACTGGAGAAGACCTCATTAAGGAATTGTCTAAAGGGGTGTGGCAATGTGATTAACTAGAGGGACTTTGCTAATTTAACTCAATTTCCTTAATTTTTACTCAGTCATTAAAGTAACAAAAAAATATGTGGAGGATTTCTTGATGACTCAGATTTGGGAGGGATTAATGAAGAGAAGGATCACAAGATGATGGCAGACAATCAGATGACTTCAAGGAAAGCAGCATTAGAAATAGAACTAAATTAAAGTGCAAAGTCATACCCTTGAGGACCAATAACCAGAATGTTTGCAATGAGCAACCTGAGAGGAATTGTTGAGGAAGAGTGAAACAAAAACATACTATCCACAATACATAAAAGAGTCCCAAAATAATGGAGCATAGAAAAAATATTTGCAATCCTTACCCTTTTTCAGCCTTTCCAGCAAACAACAGAAAGATGAATAAATAAAAATACTTTTTTTCTAAACACAGGTGAGACCTTATCTGAGCTATCACACATCTCAAAGACTATGAATTCAGACTGGATCCCAGACCAGGTCAGAGAAATAGATATCTCATAGGAAGAGGTGGAGGGCTTCGATTATTTTGGCCAGCAAAGTAAACACTGAGGAGGAAAAGCTGCTTATTAGGTGGGTAAATGTTAGGTGAAATTGCTATCTAAAACAAAGGACAACTCTGGATCACTAAAGACACCAACTTATGAGATTTGGATCCTAAACTCAGCCTTAAAAGCACTGGCTGACATTTTCATCAAAAGTCAGAGTAAGAAGATAAGCAGTGTCTGCCCCTGAATGTCAGGCATTTACAGCTCAGCACTAATCAAGATTTCCAATTGATTGAATATGAACTAGATAATTTGGGAAAACTGGTTTCACCTGTGGGTACAATTTGTTTGAAAACAGTCCTACATTAGACTAGGAGTATCAGTTAATTTCAGTTCATCCCAAATTATTTTCAAAATTTTACCCTAGCAGTACTTAGGATTCAACAGGGTAAAATATGCGAGGGAAAGCTGCTCATTTTAAAAGTGACCTTTTATCCTCTGCAAGTCACTTGAGTTCTGCTCAGTTAACAGAGTCTTTCAAAAGCAGTGTTTTCTCTAATTTTGAAACCAGAGCAGGTGCTCCGGTTGATGCAATTTTTGTACTGAAGGCAGCAGGCAACCCAAAGGCTATGGAGGCTCATTTAATTACTTGGCACCTCAACCCAATTAAAACCTACCAGAAAGGCAAGAGTGTCAGAGTGAAAATTTGGTGCAACTTCCCTTAACCCCTATTCACAGCTGATACACACCACAGAAACCTCTCCATACATTTAACAAGTTTTAGTTGCATTTCAGATTACAGGAGAATTTTGTTCATTACTTTAAGACTTTTCAAGGATTTCTGTTCAATAAATCCAGGTCATCATTCACCATGAAGCTAAAACTATCCTGTAATATTGTTGCTTTCTCTATATTGGGCAAAGTTATGTGTCCAATAACTTCCCTCTGAACGTGGAGACAGCAGCCATTCTGCTTAGAGCACAGCAGAGGGGAAGTAAATGGATTTCTCCTGGAAAGGCTTAGCTTTTGGTTTTCCATGTTATTCTTTGACTGTTTTAAATCTGAATTAAAACCTAGTTGGGGTGAAGGGTCTGTTCTTCCTATATTTGTGTGTAGGACACAGTAACATCTTAACTCCACAGGCTGAGTGTAGACATCTGCATTTTCTTTACATGACTTGATCAAAGAAGTGAAACTTTTAACCTTGTTTTGAATCTTTTTAACATCCCAGGAAAGGAAAAGCTCTTCTAAAGCTGGGAGTGAAATAAGGAAGGAAAGTATCTCCAGCTAATTTTTCAAGCCCTAAGTTCCTGTTTGCACAGGAATGCTGCTTTTATCTGACACTACTTCACAAATTGATTTTAAATCTCAGCATCTATCCTTTCATTGAGTACAGTGGGGGCCACCTCTATTTAGGTGCCATGGGTAATGCCCACTGATTTAGGAATTATACTGTGCACAATAGATGTTGAGCTTGCAAACGTTTTCTAAGAATGGGGCACAGAGCAAAATCAAGCACAAACATTGCCTTTGAACATTGCTACTAAGTGTGCAGACATGGAAATGCTAAATGATTAAAATCTCTCTTCTACAATGTTTTAAAATGTATTGGTTTATGATCATATACTCCCAGAAATAAGACCAAACCTAGCCAGAGCTGATTGTAGTGTTTGTATCAGTCAGAAGGCTGTAGATCCCAAGTTCACCTTGAGGCTTGCAATTGTTATTCAACAATTAAATTACAATTGCTGTACTGGAATATTAATTACAAATATGGTTTTGGCATCCATGAGATGATTACTTGTCCATGAGATGATTACTACGCAGAAAATACTTTTATTCAATCCCTATAGTTTTCTTTCTCTGTTTTTTCTTGAAAATCCCCTCATAACCCTCTTTTTGAATGAAACCTTGCCAAAATGGTTATTCTCCTGGTTTAAACAATCTCTAAATTACAATCACACACACTTTTATTACATCAAAAGTCAGTGATGTATTTTTTTGCTACCCAAAGCTGAATTCTAATGTATGAAAATGCACAGTGAATTATCTAATTACTAATATCAAAAATGTCTCCCAATCCCTTTATTATTAGTTTGAACAAACCATCCCCTAAAACAAGGATGAATCTAAATTGAAAAAATTGTTCAATTGAGAAAGCTGCGTAAGAATCCTCTGGAATTTTGAAAGTTGTGTACCAAATTTGAAAGAAACGAGAGGATTTTTGGAAGATATTTACTCTTACATGTATTGGTAACAAACTGATAACCATGTATTTGATAACCATAACTCAAAGACAGAAATGACAGCAGAATGATGTGCCAGACATTTAAGAATTAAGACCAGAAACAGAAGGTTTGGCTTTACACAAAAAAAAAAAAAAAAAAGTCAGTTCTTTTTGAAAGCCATAATCAGAAAAGCTGCTGTACAGGATGAAAGAAAAGCATTTTGCCTGTGGCAGACTAAATCAGAATAATTATAAAAGTTTCAGCTCTGTAAACCAAGCTGGAAGCACATTTATGTATATTATATTATTATCATCATAGCTTTTTCTCTAGCAGCTCAACAATGTTAAACCCTTGGGTCATCTCTAGGAAAGATTCCTGTACACTAATTTTAAGAAGGAAATCAGGAGAATTCTCTCTGTCAGGAACCAAAAAAATACAAGGAAATCAGCCAAGAAAGGAAAAACAAAATATATGTCTGTTGCATACTTTAAAAAATTATTTCAGTGCACCATGACAGAAATTAGAAAAGAATGACCAATGTAGCTAAAGTTACTACTTCCAGCTAAGCAAGGTCCAAAGTCTTGCTGTTGCTTT
Source organism: Nicator chloris (assembly GCA_013400495.1). NCBI lineage: Eukaryota > Metazoa > Chordata > Aves > Passeriformes > Pycnonotidae > Nicator > Nicator chloris. Next base: position 6,953 of record WAAE01020246.1, on the reverse strand, counting down.
CAGAATTAAAAGTGACCTGTGCATACAAACCTTAGTGCTGTGGTTACCTTGATGGTCTTGAGCTCCTCGTCACATTCTGTGACATGCCAAAAAACGATTGAAAACCTGTTACTACAGTTCTCCCAAATTCATACCCTCAATCTTACCAGAGATTCTAACAGAAAAAATACTTCCTCACTTTGTTAGAACTCAGCTCAGGATACAGAATATTCTGAAAGTTGACTTCTAGCCAACTGTTCTCTTTGGAATGAAGCAAGAAGGTTTCAGGAGGCAGAAATCACAAGACACAAGCGTTAAAGAAGAAATGATTTTACAATACTCCAGGGAAGAGGGACCCAACAGTCAACTGCTTTAGAGGCAGATGTACAAAAATAAAATACTGTATTTCAGAGATACTCTTTCCTCAATTTCAAAAAAGCCTTTTTCATCCCATCTAAGACACCTTAGGATGCTCACACAGCTGTTTTATCTGAAATCAAATCCTTTGTCCAGAGTCTGCTTTCTCAAAGAGACAGGCATACGATCCTGTTCCTCATCCAGAAACCACCCTTCCACCTTTAAGCTCCCTGAAAAGACTTCTTGTTTTTCATAAACACATGTAGGATAATTTCTTTCATTTCTCCTAAAAATACTGCCAGCTCTTGCCTGATCCCAAAATTACTGAAAGATCTAAGAGTCACAGCTGGACAGACTTAGATCCTAACCAGGCAATGAAAAAGTGTCTTGCCTCTCAGGAGACTCCACCTGGAGAACTGTAACCAGTCCTTGGCCCCCTGTACTAGGAAGAGACAGCCCTGTGAGAGCAGGTCCAGAGTGGGGCCACAAAACTGTGGATGGAACAGCTCTGCTGAAGAAAGGCAGTGAGAGCTGGGGCTGCAGCTTTTCAATACATAAAGGGTGCTTCTAAGACACATAATCTTTTTAGTTTTATTTTTACCAGGGCCTCTAGGACTCGACTCAGGGTTCTTTTTTTTTTTTTACTGAGAGTAGATTGAGATTGGATATTAGGAAGAAATTCTTCCCTGTGGCGGTGGGGAGGCTCTGCACAGGGTGCCCAGAGAAGTTGTGGATGCCCCATGCTGGAATTGTGCAAGGCCAGGTTGGATGAAGCTCTGAGCAACCCAGTCTGGTGGAAGGTGTCCCTGCCCAAGCAGGAGTATTTGAACAAGGTGATTTTTAACATCCTTTCCAACCCAAACCATATTATGATTTTTTCTGGCTGTCAATCCAGTCTAGCAGTTGGCCAGCATTTATTTGTTAACAAATTGCTGTACCAACATGGAGGAAGTGTTCAGTACCAATCAGCAGGTAAAGGGCAAACCCAGAGCATAATTCTCCATAATTTATTTGAAGACACAATGTGTTTGCAGTACTACCAGTTCCTAAATTGATGTTCTTATTCAATACCAGCTTTTGACAGAAGAGTGTAGCTGAATCATCTCAAGAGTGGCACTGCCAGTGGCCTGAACTTGTTGAAACTGGAAAACATGTTTTCTAAAACTAATTTTCACAAGCCTATTTGGTTTTAAGACAAGGAACAAACACCAAGTTCTTTCCAGCAGCAAAAGAACTCAAAGAAACATAAAGAGACCTGTAAGATAAATCATCATCAAGCAGGTATGATGCACATGCCATCTTTAGGAGCCTTAGTTTGTGCTCTGTGACAGAATAACAGAGGTTCCTGGAGGCCACGAGAGGGAATTGCTCACGGACATTCTCAGCCAAACAGGAGAGAAGGGCTGCTAGATAAGGGTGCAGACAGGAACCTCTGGGCTCCTCTTGCCCAGGGTAGAACATCCACAGCAGCATAAAGCATGCACAAGCCCTGGCACACTTCTAGGTACAGCAGTCAAGAGCTGAAAAGCAATGCAGTAGAAGCAATAAAGGAAAATTACCACTGGGGATGACAATGTCAAAAACTGGTGCTGGCTGGCTGGGAGACATGACAGATGCATCCACTTTTGCCCAAGGTTGGCAGGCCAGGGAAAAATACTGCATTTGCCATAGAACCTCTAGAAGTGAATTAGGTAAACAAATGACATCTGCTGTCTAAAATGGCCTATGAAATAGCTACTAGAATTTAGAAACAAAACAACACCTGTGGGAGAGAGAAAATATTTTTAGAAGCTCAAACACAGGATTTAATGTATTTCTTCTAATTCAAAAAAGAATGGCCTTTTTTTTAGATATTAAGTCCAACAAAAATAGACACTCAAGTTAGTTAATTAAAATACCAGAAAGTGTACATTAGGTAAATTAATAATTAAATGGATACACATTCTCTTATATGCTCTGCTTGTGGTATCACACAGTTAATATGCAGGATGTGTTAAAAACATGCACTCTTTCAAGCTCAAAACTACAGAGCAAAGTTGCTACAGATATTTCTCTGTTTTTCATCTTCATTTTGCAAGTAGTAGCACTTAATAAACTATTTAGACCATCAGCTAATTCAGTCTTTCTTGAGAAATATTACCAGGTTTTTGTTGTTGCGCACTCACCGTGCTGATTTTCCAGGAAAGAAGATCATGTCAGTGTCACTGTTAGGAAAATGTACAAAGTCCATTTGCATTCTATTGCACCCCTCAAAAATATCAAAACAGAGCTGACTTGCTTTGCAAAATATTCAAATTTAGCTGAGAATTGAGAACAATTTGTTCCAACAGCATAGCCCTTTGAAGGCAGTAACCACTGCATAAACTCAGGAATCTATAGACTGCACAACTCCTACTAAATCAAGTGTCCAGCAAACGTGCACAAATGTGCTTCTGAATGTCTGTTGAGAGGGTTTTCTCAAGGCAATATTTTCAAGCAAAAGGATTCAAACCAATGCCCTACTTCACATCATCAGCTTTGATTTAGAACAATAATTTCTGCACCGAAATTTCAAGGTGATTTCCTATTTTATCTGTTAGAAACCCTTCAAAAGCCCAGATTTGTTCAGCATCGAAAACTAATACGTACATTCTCTGCTGGCAATCAAAAAACAATGCTTTCAGTGGAATTTTGTGACAAGATCCCACTTTGGGTGCATTTTTTATTAGGAAAGGACACACTGGCTTGATGTATCAGCGTTATTTCAGAGGTCATCAACTGACCACACCAAATTTGGAGAGAGCTCAGCGCAAGATTGCCCTCATGATGGATGAAACTTAAACACACTTTCACTGAGGTCTGTGTTTATTTTTTTCCCTGTAGCAGCTAGCTCTCTGAATTTAAGTGTTCTGAAACTGTCACTGCATCAACGACTTCAACAGCATTTATTCCCTAAATCTAAGCAAATCTTCACTTGCTACCTCAAACCTTACCTAAGCCATATTCAGCAATATTTCCTGCCTTTGTTTTACATTTCCCTACAAAATAACACATCGATTCTATTCCTCCCACCACTGTTGTCTGCTGTTCTGTTTATTCAGTAGTGGAATAAATATGGAAAGTACTTGAGAAAACAACAAACAAAGAAAAATACAAATATCTTTGTTCATCTCAATAGTCTTTACTTTTGTTGCTGTTGCTGTAAGACATAAACTAGCAGCATGAAGCTACTGTGTGCTTAGAATCCTCTGCCTGACATCATTTTAGTTTTCTTGGTAAAAGTTGATCATTCAATGCAAGAGAGCTATTTCCTATTCTTGTCACCATTTCTATATGACAGCTTTTCTTCAGTACTTTCTGCTTCATCTGAGTAACCAGCCAAACTCACTTAAAACAGCCGCCAGCACTGAAATGTTCCATTTTAAACAAACCCTTTGTTTGAAGCCCTTCATTCAAGGTTTCAGTCCCTTTGGGAAATTTCAGATTCATGTCATTTTGGATTAGTTTCTTTCAATGATTACATGACAGGTCATAGCTGGATCTATCACAAAACTTTCCTGATAAATGCGTTTTCACAACTTTCCAGATTTCTTTATAACTCTCTGCTTTAGTAGATCAAGTAGTAAATTCCTACAGCAATTGTGACTAAATCTTGTTCAAATTCAAGCAAATTTTATGAGGACTTGGATCTTCTACATTTTTTTTAATAAAAGCTCTGCTTTTAGAAATCTACACTGGATTTTAATGAACAATATAGCTTATTATTTTTTGTATGAGAAGTGTGGCAGGCATATTCTTTTCCCTTCAATAAATGCATGCACATGAAGCATAAATGAATGTCTTCCTAATGACAGGTTCACCATAAACAATATTTCTGCATTTGCTTTTTCAGCAGTTCACCATTTTCTTAACTTTTAATAGAAAACATTTCTTGCAGAACTTACTAAATATAAACCCTTTTGCTATTAGTTATGGTGTAGAGATTGGTCTATCAGGTTTGGGAGGCTGTGTATTCCATTTCCTTCCCCCAGATCACAGGGGGGAATTTTCAGACACTGTGCTGTGGGGAACAGATCTCACTCCAGCCAGCCAGAGTCCCCAAATTTGTGAGTCAAGAGGCCCTGACACAAAGGTTAAAAACACGACCTTTGGCCTTAATACGACCTTTGGACTTAGCTCTTCTGGGTTTAGGATGTTTTTCCTCTGGCCCCAACATCCTGGAGCTGGAGCTCAAGCTAACAATAATATCTGCCAATCCACAGCAAAAGCAAGAAAATGAGTTACCTGAGGTAAAAAGGAAAATTGGTGCGTCCAATCTACCATAGATAATAACTGATGATGTTATTCAAGGGTAGAACCGCTCATGCTCCATTTTTATTACTATCTTTTAATACAGAGTTGTGAAACAAGACAAACACGAGCAGCATCACAGCTATCCATGCTCAATATCCACAAAAAAGATCAGAACTCCAGGTTTAAAATATCCCTTTTCACCACAATTCACAAACCTAAAATGCACCAACCCCAAAAAGCTGATGTCAGTAGTGGGCAATTACCTACAGACTCCTAAAACTGAGAACATGTTTGCATCTAATAACTCAAATGCACACAATAATTTCCTATGTTACAAGTTGAATGTAAGTTCTACAAAAATTTTAAAAATACAACCTTTATACCTTTTTAATTATTTCTTTTTTTAAACTATTTGGGCAGTTTGCTGTCCAAATTAAATGCTGCTATTTGTTCTCATATCTGAAAATATTCACAATTATTGCTAACAAGTTGCCACTTGTGACTATGTGAAGTTACATCTGCCAGTTGGAACATGACACCAACAGGCTGTGTGGTTTGCAGTTAACAAAATAAATGTATCTTGGTTCAACATGAAATATCAGAAGATAATACAAATTCCACCACTGATCTTCTGTGTGTCCTTATAACAATTTCTTGTGGGAAATACATGGAATGTCTTAATTTAGAAGTGGCTTTCTTTAACATGTCATTAATTCAAGCATGTTAATGCTACAGGTTTAACCTTTAGCTCTACAATCAATAACCTCACACTTCAGTCCAAACTGATATTTTTATTCTAAGTGCAAAGTCTCCAGCAAACCTCCAGCCTGTGTTTTCACCCCGTCTCGCATGAAAATGAAAAATCAGATCAGTAAAAGCACATTACAGCTGCAGTTATTACATTTCCAGTGTGGCTGTTATGAACCTGTGTGCACTCCGTGCCAGGAGGCTGCATACAGGGAATTAGACAGTCTGGGGCTTGCTGTTAGCAAACTGCAGGCCTCTCTCATATCTGATATATTCCTACATATATCACTATCTCGTTCACTGAAGTCAAATTTATGAAGTGCTCTCCAATTTTAAAGAAGCTTGGTATCTGGATTTTAGAGAAACATATTGCGATTGGTAAAACTTTGGGGTTTTTGAAGAGATAAGCACAGCTGTGATTGTGCTTCTGCCAAAGTGTCTGGAAAAGAGGCAGTAATAACATGGTCCTGAACATGTGCACCTATCAGTTGTCTTGTGTAAAACAATCCCTCTGCTTTTTGTGGACAGGCATAGATGAAAAGATTTACAGTGCTATTACGTCTGGGTGCATTGGTTGAGATTACTGATCAGGACTGCAGCTTACCCAATTTTACACGAGCCCATTACTTGCAAAAAACTCTCCTCTGGGGGTGGATATTTCCAAACCTGGTCTCCACTCAAAGGTTCATTTGTTTGGAAAGCTGCTGTGAAGTATTGCTTAGGTATTTTTCAGAAACAAGGCTTTTGATGGGCTTTGGGAAAGAATAAAAATAAAAGTTTGCTTGCAATTTGAACATCATTCCTGCATGCTAATGAAGTGTCTGCAAAGATTTTAGGAATTTTTAATGAATCCTGCCCTTTGCTTTGGAGATTTCAACAACGTGTTCCAGCTTGTCTTGGAAAATGGGACAAAATTCAGGTGGTTAAAAAAAAAAAAACCTCCAAACAACACATGCCTTGTCAAAATAAATTAAAAAATTAAATCAGTCTTTCAAAAATGTAGATTAAAGCCCAAAGAGTGCACACTAACACTCATTACTAAGGTTTTGCTAAAATTCTAAGCGGGTGTCCACGGCTGTAGATAGCCTAGAATCCAGGCTGTAGTGCTTACAGCTGGGAGTAGCCACATGGATTTCTACTGCTTCACAGAAATCAATTGGGCTACTCCCAGCAGTAAGTGCTGCTCTTCACTGTAAGCACTTACAGGCTCAGTCCCTAAGAATCGGTTAACCCTGTCTCAGATGGAACCAGCACAGTGTGTTCTGTTAGATTTTTGTGCCATTTTCTCACCTACATCATCTTCTGCCTTGAAAGGTTCATCCAGGTAAACAGCAGAAGCAGCAGCAATGTATAAAACCCACACTCATGCTGTCCCATCCACCTGAAGGGATTGTCATTCCCCTGAAAGACTAATTATGTGATGTCAACCTCAAACCAATTCATAATCACAGAAATTATTTCGACTGAGCAACCATGACCACTAGTATTCCAGCATATCAGACCACGTTAGGAAAATGAGTGGTGCTTTAAAATTCATTTGTCTGTGCTGATCATAGCCTGGAACAAGTCACATCCTGTGACAGCTACAGCTGTCTGTA
>WAAE01020244.1:0-11066 GCA_013400495.1 Nicator chloris | reverse complement strand
TCTGTGAGCCATCCCCTTTTCTTCTTTCAACTTATTAAAATTGTGCTGCATTCAAGCCTTGGCCCCTGAGTCATCTGTTGTTCTGTGGCAACTCCTCCAGCCTGCTCAGGAAAAAGATGGAGAAAGCAATGTGTGGGGCTCACTGCAGTGGATTTTACTTTGTGCCCTTTTCCCTTGGAGCTGATGAGGAACATCCCTGGCTACTCGGCAGCCAAAGGCCATCATGGAGACTTGGGCTCCAATGGACTGGGGATGGGAAACAACAATGCCTGGGGACAGCCCACAACTTCATCTCTTCCTATCCTTCCTACATTTCCTGGCCTAGGCTCTGTGGCCAGCACACCTGGGGACAAGCAGATGAGATCCAAACCTCACACAGTCCCTCAGCACTTGGCAGAGCCCAGCTGCTGCCCAAACACGCAGGGCTGAGGTGAGTCACAAGTCAGGATTGGTAACACACTCAGTCTATGCAGTGGAGTCTCCATCGCTGTGAACCCAACACCTCCAAAAGGATCTCATGCTTTGTGCCAGGTCTCCATCTTCCCCGTGAAAATAACTTGTGGCTTCACTGCTAATGCCAACATTTAGGAATGTTTTCAGCTGTACTTGAAAATTTCTGGTTAGTCCTTGGCCTTCAGCCCCAGGCAATGCTCCAGATATCATTCCCTGGGTATCCATGTTGTCCTGGGTGCAGAACATGAACTGCTGAAGGCATTGCTGGGCTCCAAATACCAGCTCAGGTTCACAGCATTCTGTGATTCATGTGACCTCCACACATGCTCCTCCTGCTTAGATCTCTGGGCAGAGACACCAGCTTTGTCCATCTAACAGGGTGCTGGCACACCTTGCTGTGTCCCAGAACCAAGGCTTCACCTGCTCCTAGGGAGACCTGTTGCCCAAGCACTGGTCTCAGTAGCCAGAACCAAACCAAGTCCTGATAGAATTAAAACTGGTCTGGGACATCAAGGACAATAGGAAAAGATTTCAGGGGTATTCTGCTGATAAAAGGAAGACAGGAAAAATATGGGCTATGTCCAGAAGGAAACAGGAAACCTATCTACCCAGAACATGTAGAAAGCTGAGGTATCCAATGACTCCTTTCTTGCCTTGATCTTCACTGACAGATTTTTTATCAGGGTTAGTGTGAATATATGAACCAAAGAACCACACACTACCATTGAGCAAGTGCCAGGTTCAGGTCTTCAAAACATCAAAGCCCAAAATGTTTTCTTTGTGGTCTTTAAATTCATCTTCTCACCCAGGAGCCATAAATTAACCCCTGTGGTTTGGCACTTAACTCTTGCTCTGTTTACTTCAGTGGTTTTAACTCTTTGCTCTCCAGGCCAGACACACAGTTTCTCAGCTGTGTTAATATCGAAATTTGTGTCTCATATCTATTCCAAGTGTCATTGTTAATGAGGACTGACACGAATAAAAATCTATGACCATTATATTCTATCTACTGATAAGCTTCCACTCAACTGACTGACTGGCCCATTTGCCATCCAGGTGTTATTTGGGTTTTCATCTTGAATTTGGAGAGAGAAAGTTATTATCTGCTCTTGGACCTGGTCATGGTGTCCAAATGTTTGGAGTATTTTCTCTCTCACTGCTATTGCTATGACTCTGAACCATATTAATTAGACTCTGGATGACCCCAGCAGGCTGTTCAGAATTGCAGCTCTTGGAATGCCTAATGCTAATGCTTGATTGTATAATTCTCTCCACCTCTGAGTTCTGTTTGGACATTCAGTGGGTTCTGGTCCCAGGAGCTATCAATTTGCCTAAGATTGCATCCTCTATCTTTGGTTTCACCAGACAGATCACTCAATCTCATCTCTTGCCCATGATTCATGGTGTTGTGCATTAATGTTGCCCAGGCAGGGAGATTTCTGTGCATTAAGGCTTCCTCCTGATCCTTAGCAACCTCCCTTATGGTCAACAGGGAGTTAGAATCTGTATCTCTGGCGATGTTACCTCTTTTTGTGAAGAGGTAGGGTTTGAGTATGGCATGCCATGACATGTCACAGTTGACAGCTGTCTAAGGAGGAACATTCAGGGCTGTGCTCGTGCATGGCCTGGCTGCAGCCAGCTTTTGTAATAGCTCTGGAGAATACATTCAAGGATCTAATGGGCATTCAGAGAGGCTCTCCTCTCTCCAACAGATCCACTCCTCCAGCCCAGTGTGCCACCCCACATGTTGTAGAGTGGGGGTGATCTGGTCGTTGATTCTAGAATCAGAATTTTAAAAGACACCAGGAGCCCCAAACCCCCTGGTCTCATCACCATTTAGTAAAATACCATCTCCTCCAGTTAGGCATGAAGTCTTGGAGTGGCTACCTAAAACAGAGGCTAGACAAAATTAAGAGAATAAAGTGGGTATTTATGAAAGGCCTTCAATAGATATACCTTGGGCACTCAAAAGCCTCCCAGAGGCTACACCCAAGATGATCACCAGTTTTTCACACAGTTGTAAGTTTGGTCCATTTACCTATCAGGGGTTAATCCTCCAATTAGAGTTTCAGGTAATGAAGTCATTTACCCCCAGTGTGCCCCCTTCTCCACACACATTTGTTTATGCTTTTCGGGGCCTGAGACAGTGAGGTGTCCTTGAGTCCCAGGCCTAGAGGGATTGTTTTGTCTGACCAAAACGTGAAGACAGTAGCTAACTCTACATGGAGTTGAGAGTTATACACTAAAGAATCGCAGGATTACAAATATATGAAAAATATAAAAGCTAAAATCCTAAGGGATCAGACATGCCTTCCACAAACATTCAGTTTCAGTCTGGGAGGACACACCAGGGCAAAGAGGGCTGTGAAGAAGCCAGAGGTCACAACAGACTTAATGGAACTGTAGGGCCACCACGTGGCAGTCCCCGAATCAACCCCCAGTCTCATCACTCGTCTCTGCCCTTAGCTCTGCACACCCAAGGAGGGACACTTGACACGCTACAGCCCCTTCACCCCACCAGCCCACAAACTGGTGCTGCCCTTGGGGCTGGTATTGTCATCCTAGTGGTCCATGAAAGGCTGGCAGCAGCCCCAGAAATAGAGGCTGGGAGTGTGGAGCAAGCAGGAGCTGCAGCTCAAACCTGAGACCTGGAGGGACCAGCAGGAGCAGAACGGCTTGGAGCAATTCTGGCTGTGTGGGAGTGTGAGCAGGGATTCCCCCTGGTGTCAAGGGACTATCACCAGTCTTCCACAGTCATAGACACTGTTTTTTCTGTTCATTGAGTCTACACCAAATGTCACCAGGAATGGAAATGCCTATGTTTCCACAGGAGAAAACATAATGCTAAAATCATGGAGTTAGGGGATCATAGAATGGTTCAGGTTGGAAGGGATGCTTACTGGAGTTGCTGCTTGGGTCCCTGTCTCAGTCAGGGTGTCCTCACGTGTGGTTTAAGTCTCTGTCTCAAGCACTGCACACTCAGATGCAGGATGGATCCCTGGCTCAGTTGTGGCATTCCCAGAGGTGGTTTGGTCCCTGCCTTAACCACAGTCCTCAGACTGAAATGAGTCGGCTAGCCCAGCACAGGTCAAGCCCCAACACAGCACCAAGAGCTGTTGGTTTTCACTGGGGTAGGCAAGGCACCCTTCTGTCAGCCGGGACACCAATTTACCAGGACTTTTAGCCTGCTGAAGTGTAAAATCCGAGGATTTGGGAGGTAATAACTGCTCTGGGCGCTTGTCCAAACCCTTTCACACACCCTGTCACTCAGGCACCAGCCACCTCAGGGCATATTTCACTGTTGTCTCACCCAAAAGTTGTCTCCTCTCTCACCAGGATGACACTGGATTCCACAAACCCGACAATAAGCCAACAGTGTTAATTAGCACAGCTGTTAATTAAGCAGCTCAGGTGAAAATAAACAAGGACTTGAGGAGCCTGCAACACAAACGAAGTCATTTCACTCATGGATGGGAATGTGTATTCCCTCTTCCTCTTGTAATAAATGAGAAACTTGACTCAGCCAATATATCAAGCAGCAATTTTATTTATTAATTTAATAATTCAGATGGTAAAATGTGAGCAAACAGCACTGGATGCAGTGGAGGGGAGGTCCCCCCAGCTGCACGATTGACTGCTAGTCTTTGCTGGTATTTATACATGTTAATACACATTTTTCAGCAGTTTCTATTTTGGGTGGTTTCCTCAGTTTCTATTTTTCTTCTTTTTAATTTCTATAGTCTATTGTGATCAATTCTTATATGACGTCAGGTTACTATACCCTAAGATAGGAGACTGATGTCCAGATTTCCTTCTTTAAATCCATAAATTTCTGAGGCTGATGTGCAGGTTTCCTTCTTCCAGTCGTGCAGATGCCCATCTTCCCTTTTCTCAGGATGGTAAATCTCCAATATCCTGGGTTTAGGTCTAGGATGAGCTTATTTCCTTCTTTTGTTTAGGTGATCACAAATCTTCACATACATTCTACAGCTATAGTTCTAAACTTTTTATTTTAAAGCAGTTTAAAGCTTATAATAGTTACTTATTAAAAGCCTATAAAAACTTCTACTAGTTAGAAACCTCAAAACTTGTATTGTGAAAACTTTGAAGCTCACTTTATTCACTTATGGGTAAGCAAGGTATTTGTTTAAAAGCCTTATTCCATGTTTCTTTCTCGCTTATTTATTAACACTTATCTTTATAACTGTCCCATGGCCGTGTTCCACACATCTCACAATCACAACTACATAAATCACTTCTATTTACCTGACATGAAACATAAATTGCACAGTTTACACTCTCCACTCCATTGCTCCCCCAGCACAGCAAGGGCATTACAAAGCACCCAGCCTTTGATCCTATCAAACTGTTCCCAAGCTCATTTTAGATGTCAGAGCACCCATCACAGTTAAGGCTTAAATCACAACCATCTAAATAAACATCTGATGCATCAGGCAACTGATCTGCAGCCCTTGCTCAGGACAGTGGGGAGAGGTATTTTGGGTACCTCTGCAGGTGTCTGTGGTGTAGGAGGTGATGAATCACCCATGGGAAGTGCCACTCTCTTTGCATGGATGAAGGAAAGGACTGAGGTGGGTGCCTTTGATACACCACACATAGCTTTACCATCCCAGTGAGGACATCTGGAAGGAATCAGTCTCATAAACCTCCTTTTCATGTTATAAATGAGCAGAAATTGTGCACCAAGGTAGAGCTTGTCTGAGCTAATTGAGAGTTTTCTGATATTTATTTGGAGATATAATTCTAAATAGAAAATAATTTATTTTTTGACCTCCAGAGCAGGTGTCTTCATTTGTCATAGATCATTAGTGGGGAGAAATAGGCAATATCAGACTTAAATTTATCTCCTTCAAAAGTTACTGCACCGGTCAGGCGAGCCACATTTTACAAGGATCAAAATTTCTCCCAGTGGTGTTCAAAAGAGTTTAAAGACTAAAAATAACCTAGGGAAAAGAAAATTCAGAGTAGAAGTCCAGGTTTTATTGAGAAGACTGCCACCCAAAAGAACACTGTCTAGAGACAAAACAGGAAAATGTTGGATATGAGAAAATCACTTTTTGCAACTCCTGTGTCAACTCCAAAGTCTCAGTGGGGTTAGAAGGAGGCTGGTTTACTTTGGTGCTTTGTGTGACAAATGCAGCTAATTAAGCAACCAGTCTAACTTCTCTCCTGCTCACAAAAACCCTCTCCCTGCCACTTCTCTCCCTAGAGTACTTTGGACATGGGTGTGAGATTCAGCAATCAGGCAGAGCTGCTGACCCAGGCTCTGATGGCAAGTGGTGGGTTCACATCTAATTCTTTGCTGGAGCAAGTCATGCACACAGGGAAATGCATGCAGATCACACAATTGGTTCCCACCATTCAGCCAGAGCAGTGGACATCCTGTTCACATTGGCTTTACCAAAACCTTCTGCCCTCTCAAATAATCCTTATAAGCCAAACTGGGGAACAAAGATTGAGAAGTGAAGTTTAAGGTGGGCAAAAATTCCACCAGATGTCCAGGCTCAGAGGATTCTCACCAGAGCTAAATACTGCATCTCCCACACAGGCACCTTGATCCAATAAATTTGCATCATCAGAATGTCTTGATTTTACCAGAAACAAAGGGGAAAAGCTCAGACAAAAGAATACAGAAAGAAGTGCCACTGTCTTGAGACCTGACTAAAATCGTCCTGTTTACCATCTCCTGTGCCAGCAAAAACAAACCAACAAAACTGGAAAAGCTTCCTAATTAACCACATGGGAAGGATTTGCTTTCCAGTTCTTAATGAGTGGTGAGAAACATTCCACACTTCATTAGGGACAGGGCCATGTGATGCCTTTAGGGGGATCACACAGGTTTTAAAACCTTTGCAGGCAACCCAAGCAGCAGGAGCTCTGAGTCTGATGCTACTGTACAAAAACTGTTCCTCTGGGAACTATGGATGGACCCATCTGTGCCAAGGGGATCCATTTCTGTATAATATCTCCTCAGGAGTACAGTGAACAGCACAGGTTCAATAACAATGTAACACCCAAGGGAAGGATGAATAAAGAGGCAGATAAAGGATGCTGTTGATATCTTATGAGATTTAATTATTTGCATGACCTTGCCAAATATTTTCCATCCTTGCTCAATACCCCTCATTCATCAGAGACATTTCTCTGGCAATCAAAACCAAATCTCCACCTGCAACACCTGTAATCAGGTGCTCACCCACAGGATGAGTTCTTTTCTACTCAGTCTTTTCCAGCTTGGGCCTTCACACCCTTACTTCATCCCAGAGCTCTGTAGTCACTCTAGAAACACTTTGGACATTATCCCTGGAGCCCACATCAAAGAGCAGCAAATGGTATTGCTCCAAACACAGGGCAAGCTCAGCAGCCTTCTTCTGCAACAAGAAATCTCTCGAGACATCAGGTCAGGTTAGGAGACTGGTGCTTAAGATTCCTAAGAGAGGGAGTCTCCTGAAGATGTCACAGGTATTTTCTCCTCAAGGAGGGAAAATGATTTGAACACAGGTCCCTCTGGCAACGTGTCTTTTTGTCCTCACCAGTTTGCAGGTGACAGCACCCGTTCTGAAGTTAAAGACCACAAGGGAGCAGAAGCCTTTTTTCTATTGCCAAAACTCACCAGCTTCCAGCCTTCCTCCCCCTGACCTGGTTGGCCATGGTCCCCATCCGCCCTGCCTTCCTTGCTCTGGGCAGCTGAAGCTCTTGACTCCATGAGACAGGCACCCACCAGACAGCACTGGAAGATCCACTCAGGGCTTCCATGCACAAGCTGGGCAGGATTTCTTGGCATTTCTCCCTTGACATAAAGCTAATTCTCTTTTAAGCTTTTTGACATGGAGGATGCAAGAGGCAACCCAGCCTGCAGGGCCAGGCTGTGCTGAGGAGCATCAGCTGTGGGGATGGCCATCACATCCTGTAGTGATGAGTGCCAGAAATGTAGAGATTCCTTCGTGCTCATCTGCACAGCACTGCATGCAAATTTGTCCATGCCATACACTCAAAAGGATTTATCATCCACCTAAGTGCATCCATCAAGCAAAAATGCCCTTATGTGACCACTGAGGGCTCAATGGGCACAACCCTGGCTGGGCTGGAGCACACCAAGGCACCTCAAGGCTCAGAAGATGGATTGGCTGAGGATCCCCAGTCATAAAGGCCTAAAGAGTGGAGGAAGCCAAGCAGCCTGGGAAATCTCTTCCAAGGTTGGTGAACAAAGGAGAAATATTGAAGCTCAGCAGTGCAGTTCAGCTACCTGGAAGAGAAAGAGCAGTAGCAATCAGAAGGTGCTGGGAGGCAGAGAGGGAAAAGGACGTGGTGTGTCCTCACAAGTGGGATCCGTTTGGTGTCCAGACAAGGATTGCAGGGCTGAGAGGAGCTTGGCCTTTTGTCAATGGGGTTGAAAACACCATCCCAGGACTCCCCCAGGCCATTGGTCCTGTTCTGTAGAGGACTTCCCCAGCAATTGGTGTGAGTGTTCTGCTCACAATTACATGCTCCTGTCCCAGAAATTTTAGGAAATCTCATTCTAACCTCAAAACAAACATCCATTAGGGAAATCTCATAGTGTAAACAAGGAAGTGAAAGGCACCAGGAACCTGAAACACAGCCTGTGTCATCTGGGATGTCTTACATTTCAGAAGAGCTTGTCAAAAACTTTTTAGTCTGCTTGGGCAACCTCTGAGCCTGAGGCAGTGCAGGACCAGTATAAAAGCCAGTTCAGGTCCATCCACTTCACTCTCCTTTTTCACCTTAAGAACTAGGTGAGTCTGCAGTCCCTTTTCCTTCTGCTATTCCTAGAGGATGAAGCCATTACTCAGTGGACAGGTGGTGTGGTTTAACCTCAGCCAGCAACTGCCCCACGCTCACACTGCCCCAGCAGGATGGGAGAGAAATTCAGAACAGTAAAGATGAGGAAATCCATGAGTTGAAAAAAAAAACAATTTAACAGGTACAACAAAACCCAGCACACAAGAAAAGCAGGCCAAGGAATTAATTCACCATTTCCCAAGGCAGGTGGGTGTTTAGCCAACCCCAGGAAAGTAGGGCTCCAACATGTGGAACGCTTGTTTGGGAAGACAAACACCTTAACTCCAAACATCCCCCTCATCCTTCTTCCACTTACTTATGTGCAGAGCATGGCACCATGTGGTCTGGAATATCTCTTTGGTCAGTTGGGGTCAGCCATCCCAGCTGTGTCCCCTCCCAACTCCTTGTGCACTCCCAGCAGGTGGGGGGGACGTGAGGAGTGGAGAAAGCCTTGACTGTGTAAACACCAGTCAACAATAACTAAAACATCCCTGTATTTTCAAAGCTGTTTCCACCACAAATCAAAGGATGATGAAGATGGTATGGAATAATGGGTAGAGAATATACTGGTTTTGGCTTGGATAGAGTTAAATTTTTTTAGGGTGGCTGATACAGGGCTGAGTTTTGGATTTGTTCTGATAATACACCTGTGATCCTGTAGCACAGGAAGCTGAACTTCAGGTGGTGTTTAGCAATGTGGTGAATGGGCTCCTCTCCTTGGAGCCAGCTGCTGCCTGATATGA
The DNA here is from genome assembly GCA_013400495.1 of Nicator chloris. Lineage (NCBI taxonomy): Eukaryota > Metazoa > Chordata > Aves > Passeriformes > Pycnonotidae > Nicator > Nicator chloris. Next base: position 2,049 of record WAAE01020244.1, on the reverse strand, counting down.
CAACAACCTGTCCTCTCCTCTGCTGCTACCAGATCATGGTGTAAAAGTTAGAGCTCTAACAGGTGTGAGTGGTCTGGAGGGTGATTCTGTCCCTCCATGACTTGGCCCTTTCTCTGGGTCATGGTGTCTGGAAAAATGTGAGAAACGGTAAAAGTGCAAGGAAAGGCTCCAGGAAGCAAGCCTAGATGTCTGATGCAAGTTCTTATGGAAGAATTTTCCCTGTTCCTTGCTTATCAGCAAGAACTCAAGGGCTGGAGTCAGCAAAATGGTGAGGGCAAGAGCTCTCAGTTCTCACCTCAGTGTGGTTCCACAGTGCAGTAATGACCTTTACTTCACATAAGATTGTCCTACAGGACAACTGCATGTGGCCTCACTCCCAGATTCCTGCTCTCTTGTTCCACAAAATTCCCAGGAAACTGTCTGTTGTGTCGCCCTGGCTCTGGGATCTTTGGAGCAGCTAAGAAAGTTACAGTCTTCCTCCAATTTCCTGTTATCTGGGGTCCAAATGTCCACAAACCAAAGGCAGAATGAAGGAAAGAAGGGTCTTTGGCAGTTTTGACACACAAGAAGAAATCAGTAGCCACAGCTGTATGTACCAGGCAGAAAAGAGAGTAGGGCTGCCTGTTAATGTTAATGGGCACAGCTGCATCTTCAAAACATAGAATCCATGTTTAGAGGGCAGAAAATTCAGACAGCAGTAGAGAACTTCCTCACTGTGAGACACAAGTGAGAAAGCATGGCCGGAATGAATTAGAAGGTGAGGCAGAGAGGGAGCAAGGAAGGGAAGAATGGGGAAAGAACAGCAATAGTTAGTGTGCAGTGACTTAAACCCCCTGACCATGTCCTGGGCAGTGCTTGCTGCTGCTCTTACAGCTCTGTCAGAAGGGCCCAGATGCACCCAGATGGAGTCAGGCCACAGGGATTCCATTCTATTCAGGGATGTCTGAGATAGGAATCAGGTGCCAACCCTGGCAACAGAGCACTGGGGACAGGTGGGGACCTCTCAGGAGCTGGCAAACTCAGACCCCAGTAGAGAATCCCCATATCCCTTCAGCCTCAGAGCCAGTCTTGGATTAATTCCCTGATGTATCTTTTCACCCTCACTGGAACAAGGTGAGAACACCTCTTCTAAAGGAGCAGGTGAGCTGTACCTGTCCTCACACACAGGAATCCTGGTGAAGAGGGAGCTTCAGACAGTTCATTAGAGAAGTCCTGTTGAGTTGTGAGGTGCAGAGAGGACACCCTGGCTTTCTAAATTCCTCCTCAGAGAGGAGTCTGGGTTAGGCTGCATCCAGTCTTAGCCCTAGACTGTCAGTGGTTTAAGTAACTTTGTCACACAGGATTAATTAGGAAAATTTTAGATATACAAATTATTAGAGAAAATATATTAATCAGAATTATTTTCTACACACTATAAAACCTAAAACTACTAGTACAGTATAGAACATGATAGGATAGTGCACTATATTGAAGCAATTATATTAAAGTAGTTATATTAAAGCTAGCAAAAAAACCCCAAAACAACAAAACTATTAAAGTAGTTATTAGTGCAACTCAGCATACCAACGCTCATGGGCAGATCTCTTGTACTTGACATAAAGGAGTATCCTTTGTTGGGGAAGGTGATACAGGGAAACCTTATAAATATGATTGTTTAGCAGTAGGTTCGGAGAACATCGGGCTGGTGGGTGAGGTAGAAANCACCCACGACCCCTGAGAATAAAGCATGTGTTCCATGAGCAACCCCCGTCTCCTGAAGTTTATCATCTAACCATCGAGAGAACGAATCCACAATCCTTGAAGGGACATTTCCACTCCAAGGCAGGAAAGTTCATACACACATCCAAGCAGGAAAATGTTAGAAGTGACTCAGTCATGTGTCTGTGGTTGCAGCAATGTAAGGATGTTGATTAGGGTTTGGTGAGCAAGAGACAGGGACCGACCCCCTCAGTGCACTACTGATAGCCTGGCAAATGGAGCATTCTCCAAGTTGCCTGACCACATTACAGGGCAGAGCATCCTGCTACAGTGTCTCACCATTCCCTCCCT
>WAAE01020242.1:102214-251253 GCA_013400495.1 Nicator chloris | reverse complement strand
ATACAAAGTGACCAGAAAATTTCTGGTTTTCCTCTCTCTTGTCCTGATGGGCCAGGATGAAAAAAGAGATAAGAAACCCTTTAAACAGATGGAGTGAGTCTTCATAGAAGCATGTAAATTGTTGTAGTAATTGCTGGTGTCTAGTAATAAAAAGTTTACCACAGTGATCTTATTAATGTTAGGGCACGTAGCATTCTCTTTTCACTACATTTGTAAGCTTGGCTCATTCTGGAGGGTTCAGATACTAACTGTGCCAAAAAATGTTTTTTCTTAGGTGCAGCTTCCTTCAATGATTAGTCTGAGATGTGTCTTGTGGGCTTGAGGTGTCTTTTTTCTGCTTTTTAATATTTACATAAACATTTTTACCTGGAACCTTATCAAAAAGCAAAACCCCATTAACCTCTGGGACACTCTGTTGATATTTAAATGGGATATGCTAAATATGTTTAAATGGGCTATCTGCCCACTCAGATTTTGGCACTTTTTGGCAGCACATGTGAGGGCATTTGGGATGTAGGTTGGGCTGTCAATATTGCACATGCACAATCATGAGAACATCTGGTGATGCTTTGTTGTGTTCCATTGCCTTAAAGATTGTCAGGAAAATGAAATGTCATTGCTTAGTTACATCTGGCCTCAGTAATGTTTACACTTTATTGTGGAAGAGGGGAACTTCAATATGCTAATAACGTAAAGAGATCAGAGGATGATGAAATGTTACAGGATTTGCAGGGAAGATAGCCCTGCAGGCTTTGCAATAACTTGTTAGAGTTTGTGAATTTTGGCACTTTTCTTCTCATTATTTGAAATCCAGAGTGCTACTTCCTGCTGTTAATACCTACTGCTTTTCAAAAATAACAATGGCATCACAAACATGATTATATGGCAGGATGGCTTTCGTTTTTAGTACAGAAAGTCACAGACACAGTCATTGGCAGCCAAATAAAGAATCGAAAACAGGGAAGAAATAGCACTTGTAGTTCAGAATAAGGAGGTTTTGGTGGATTTTTTATTATGCCAGCCACTTATAGAACAAAATTTGCATATTGTGCTTCAAACAACAGTGCTATGGAGTACTAATAATACATGAATTGTTATTTGGGATATGAAAGAGTAGATCTTACAAAAATAAATAATAATGAGGGAAAATAAGAATAAAAGCAGTGAAATTATGTCAAAGCAAGCAGAAGAGGTAGGATGATTAAGAATAGGGCAGGCTGTTGAAGACTTGTGTTTAAAGGAAAAAGGTAACATGAACTTGAAGCTAGGAATGAAATGCAATTTGGCTGAACTGTGGCTCTGTGTTCCCCAATCCTGCAGATCATGCTGTGAATGAATCAAGTCACTGCTCTTGATTTACCATACTTCTGCTTACTAGGGGAAACTTGAAAGACAGAGATTCTACATCATTTCAGGAGGGCTCTCAAAATGCAGAGAGATTTCCGTGGGCTCTGCATAAATACTGAACTATGCATTTACTAAGTGATTTTCAAATGTCTCTGTTATTTTGATCTCTCTTCTGTTGCTAACAATATGGAACAGGATGGAGAATCAGTCATTTGGGTTTATTTACATTTTCAAGAAAACCAGAATATTTTTCCCACCTGAGCAGAATTTCTTAGAACCTAAGTAGAAAATGACCTGACAAATCTGGTCCTCAGAAATAACTAAAGCTGTTGTGTTTCTCTGGTCTTTATTCTGTGTTTTCTGTCCTCTCTTTCAGGTGGCCAGTGCTTTTCCTGGGGATGGAATGAACATGGGATGTGTGGTGATGGCACAGAAACAAACGTTCGTGTCCCAAAGCCAGTCAAAGCTCTTGGCTGTGCAAAACAGATCTTAATTGGATGTGGGGCAGGACACTCCATGGCCCTCTGTCAAACTCCTCATTAGAGCCAGCACACCTGGAATCACAACGTCCTGGATGTGGATGGACATCTTTGGATTGTGTAGCTCAGAAGTGCTACAGCAGAACTGCCCGTGGTTAACACAGTAGTTGGAAGCTGCAGATATTTCTCCTAAATCCAAAAGGAAAACGACCATGCATGAAAAGCTGGAATATTTTAAAAAATCGTTTCCTGGGTTCTTGCCACAGGAATTGACTTTCTTACCACAGATAGAATTACAAACATTGTGCCTTGATGCAACACAACTGAAGCCAGATTTACATTTTCTTGTTCTTCTGGGAAGTCTTTGAGGAAGAAACCGACTGCTTAATGGCTTATTGGTCTATAAATTCAGCCTGAAGAAATGGTCTGAGAAGGTGGCTTTTGTTATTGTATCTTGACATCATGATATGTTGCACCTGCCGACTTCTGCTGAGGTTGTGAGCTCCCAGCAGCTCACAAAATGGTTTGTGTCACAAAGAAATGCCAGCGAACATGGTTGGATGCATACACACATTTTAAGCAGAAGGTTAGGATTAAAAGAATAAAAAAGGCAATCTAGAAGGCTGGAAAAAGAGGAAAAGGAGGCCCTTTTGAACTAACTTGGTCTTGATTAAACTGTGAAAGGAGGAGTATTTTTCATGGATCATGTTCTGTTCTAGGCATCAGTTTATTATACATTTACAGGGATGCAGATATGCATGAATTATCATTAACTTGCAAACCAAACCTGAGGTTTCTGAAGCTACTGCTTAGGGAAGGAAAACTTCCAAGAGCTCTTAGAAACAATCAAAAAGTTCTTATCAAAGGGCATAAGTTAGTTGTAGCTGTTGAGGACAGCTTGATGTAGCTCCTGTGTTTCCATCTGCCTTGGAATAGGAAGACACCAAAATCTAACCAGAAAGATTTTACAAGTTCTCCAGCCTAAAAGGCAGACCAGAATGCTCCTGATAGTTTCAGGTTAGTTCTCCCTTCTGTTTTGCAGCCCAACTGAGTTGCTGTTCACAGCATGCCTGCAGTACTTGTTCCATGTGGGGGCTTGACAGAGAACATAGGCCTATCACTTGTTTTGGTAGGAGAAAGGAAAAAGTGTAAAATGAGATGTCTTTGGATATTATTAGCTGCCTATGTTGAGCAAAATTTTGGAAGCGATTTATAAAATTGTTTTTTTCTGTACAAGTACAGTGGATGCCATTAAACTGGATGTTTACCACCCACAATACTTTTTTTGCTGTGGTATTCAACGTATTTCAAGTTCTAAATATAGACAATTCTGCTGTGTAGTAAATGCACCTTTTAATGAGACCTACTGTTGCTAGACAGTGGTTTAATTTTTAAAGCAAGCTTGCCAGGGAAGAAGCCTTACAGAATTACAAAATGCTCAGAGAAGAGCTCTTAGGAAATAGGACAGGAAGACTTTCTAATGATGTATCAGCTTACACATGAAGGGGAAGGAATTAAGGTGATAATATGGGCTTCATGGGCTTTTTCACCCTTGGTTTTACAGCAGTTACAGTTCTTGGCTTCACTTTCAAGAGTATTTTATTTTTTTATTCAATGGATGAGAAACTTGAGCGGACTATGAAGGTGATTGTAACTATTACAGATAGCAAAAGAATAATCAAATGAGTCCTCTGCAAAATATGTAGAATTAAGATTTCTATTACAAAATGATTTGGTTTTTTTTTAATCCATGTGTTAGTTGTGGTTCTTCATGGCAATATGCTGTTCCAGGCTGTGACTTCTTGCAATTTAATTATCTAAGTTGATATTTATTGACTGTTCTCAATGCCACTTTCTGGATACCAAAGCTTCTCTATTATATGCACTGAACAGTTTCTCATACTTTCTTTGACAGTCCTGTCTGAGGTTTCTATTTGTGATTTCTGCAAAATCTGTGTACCAAATAAACATGTTCTCTTGCTTCGGTAATCATCTCCTCTAAATATGTCTGTTCCTTGATTAATCACAGCCAATAAGTGCCTTACATGAGGTTTACTGGACTGGAACATGTTTTGACTGTGTGTGCTGTTGCTGCAGTTCATTGCAGAGGAGTCCAACAGATTATGTAACAAATAAATGTGAATTGGATATTTGAAATTGTTTTCAATTTTTCATGCCTGTAATGCGAACACACTTTTGGACCACAAAGAATGATTTGGGATGATAAGGTGAAGAAAGAAAGGAACACATCAGTTTGTTTCTGGTCCTGATCTAGTGTTTCATATCTGCATCTGATCTTCATCTTTGAAAGGCAAGAGCTGCATTTTTGTCTCCTTTGTTGTGCCTGTATAGGCTGAAGACATTGGGAAGCAATGACTTTTCTTGACATAGTGAGTGCTTTGTCATCAGTCAGGGCTTCTAGGTGCTGCTGTAGTACAGAGAGTGAATAGAATTCATTGTAGAAGGTACATGGCTGCAAGTCAAAACCAAGTTGCTGCTCATTCTTTCAGAAGTAAATGCCCTGTTTTGTGTGCCAGTGGCTTTGTTTGCAGAACAAAGCACTGTACCAAGTCAGCTACAGCTTTCTCTGTGAGGAAGGGAACACACAGTGAAAAGTTCCTAATCAAGTGGAGGAAGACAACTTTCCATACTGATGTTAAGAGCTTATGGCTGTTGCCTTTTGATAATCCTCATGGAGGAGATCAGTCTCTGCAAGGCAAAATGCAGACCCATAGAGTTCATAGAGTTCTTTAACAGGTCTTCTGTGATAAACAAAGCAAGAAGCCAGTTACATAAGCATTCTGCATGCAGGTTCAAATGGAAATAAACTGACAAAGTTTGTAATATATATATATATTTACAAAAAGACACTGGAAGAAGTTAAGTAAGTGTCTGTGCAGCTGCTCTCCCCTCCCATTTTCTGAAGATAAGTAAACCTGCCAGTGAGCAGGCATTCATGAGGGAGAACAAGCTGTGAACTGTTGACCTTCAGTCCAGAGAACTTTCAGGCCTTTGGGTGGAGGGGGACAAGGAGGAGAAAGCTGTTGTGTGGCTTTGTTATTTGATGTCCTAAGAGATGTGCAGTTGTTACTCGTGCAACCTCCACGTGCACCTGCGCAAGACACTCCTGTCCCGTTTCAAAGACTGTTGGTAGGACGATGTGTGTGTTGTGTCAGAAGTTTCTGTCTCTTGGGGGATTTGTTTGGGCCACTTGGTGGTCACTGTTATTTGACTTGGTGTGGCATTCTGAGTTACTTGATGCTTTGTGCTCAGCGTGCCAGGCCCTGTATTTGAAGGGTGTTCATTTGAAAGAAGGAAGATGGTTTGCCCAGTCACCACTTCTTATACGGCAGTGACTTCTCTGTCTGCACATTGGCAGTCCTTTTGGTGTCTGACTAGTCTTGCCATCTGCACTCACCACAAAGGTCGCTTCTAAATGAGTGGCAGGAGCTTTTGCTCAGCTACATGTTTTGAGGACTGAGAAACTGTGGGAGAAGGTGTTTTGATTGTGCTTTTTATGGCATGTTTTGAGTCGTGAGACTTACAGATGGGGATGGACAACTGATGAAGGAGATCAGTTTGAATGTACAAGAGAAAGGTGACCATGGAAAAATATTAAAATGAATGGCAGTAGAGAGCCTGATACAGTCAGCTAAAACAGAGAAAAGGAGGGGGAGGACAGAGCCAAGATACAGCTCCTAAGGACTGAATAATCTCACGGCATAGCAGCATTCCAGACTGCTGGTGTGGTGGGAGTGAGATGAGAGACACACTCTTCTGCTTCGTGAATGTTATTGTTCTCCCTCTTCCACTGTTTATTTATAATAATGTGAGTTGTTGACCTGCAGTGTTTGGTTTTTTTCTCATTCATAACACATCTTGAAATTTCCAGTTCTCCTCAGCCAAAACAGCAACATCTATCTTCACCTTGCAGACTCAGAAATATTTTGATCAGGCCTCTGATCTTTAACCAAATACTTACTGTTTTTTCCATTTGATTCCATGAACTCTGGATCTGATTTAAACAAGACTTAAGTAATTTTGGGACTTCCAGTTCCTTTTTTTCCTGTGTTAGAAATTAAGACAATGACAGATCTTGGTCACCTTGAGCAGTTTTGATATTTTTATGGTGCATGGTAAGTCTCAGGCTTTTTCTTTTGGCTAGGTATTTTCTTCAAAAAGACTCCAGATATATTATCAATATTTGAGTCCTGCTTATGCCATTTACTACTAGCTGAAAATTCCAAAGGCTTGGAATGGATACAGCCTGGGGTAGAGAATCATCTTGTGTGGTTTTGATTGTGGTTCAAAATGTGCACAGTAGAAAAGTGGTGCTTACATGGGGTTTGCTGAAAACTTCAGCTGACACAAAAATAATTGACCACTTTAACTTTTTTCACATCAAGATCTCGATACATGTGCAAAAAAGAGGTAGTACATGCTTTGTTCTTTTCTTTTAGCTTTTGTGCTGTTCTTATTTCCCAGTAAATGCTTATCTTGCATGTTTTGCTCTATGTTAGTAGGAATAGTAGCCTTGAAGTTACATGCTTTGCTTTTATGGAATGGCCTTCTACTGGGTGAATATAACTGAAGAGTTAGGTCTGTATCATATGTGCCTTTGAAGTTAATTTGCAGCACTTGTATGTGTAAAGCCCTTGTTATTTTGTAACCCATTTAGAAGTTAAAGGGCTGAAGTCAGGCACATTCTTGAGCTATTTGTGCATTTCATTCAGGTCCATCAGTCAGTTGTCTCAGCATTCACCTGTTTTTAATGCAGCGGCGGTTTTTACTCATCAGTGCCTCTGTAAAACATCGAAATAGAGTATGTGACTGAAAATATGCAGCAGTGGAAATAGTCTCTGTATTTGAATCATGGCCTGGATGAACCACGTGTTTCCTTGTGGGAGAGTGAGGAAACATAAATTTAGAGTATTGGGAGAACACATTCTTCAGCTTGATTGGAAACAAGAACAAAGTAGTTATTCCAGAATGAAAGCTGCCTGAAGGATGAGAAAATTCAGGGGTGACATTTATTTTGCAAAATTTTCTCTGGCATTTTTATTTTGGGACATGTTGGATTTCATCTCATTTCCAGATGTACCTTTGCAGGCTGGTAGGGGGTGGAGTGTAAGTCCAATTCCTGTGTTGGCTAGCCTCTCTCTTAGTTCATTTCCAAATTCCTCATCTGTTTCCAGGCTACTTTACCTGTAGACCACCTGATTATCCAGATACTATGCAGTCTTGGGAGGGAGTTCTGTCTTCAGGTCTTGGGGTTGAGACTTTGTAAGTGGAGTTTCAGAATTTCAATTCAATGTTGTTCCAGTACTCTCTGGTCACCATAGTTCTTTTAAGTATATGTGAACACTTTGCTAGCAGACTATGTTTTTTACTTTTTTTTTGTATTTAGAAGCGAGGCCAAGAATTGGGAGATTTTTAATGTTCTGACGTGACTTTAGTTTTTGGCTGCAAATGTCAAGCGAGTTTAGCTTTTGTTTTGTTTTTACTGATTTGAATGCATGAAGACATGTGGTACCTAAATTAGGGCAGCAGAGGAGTTGCCAATCAGTAATGAAAATGTTCTGTCATTTTAACTGTGTGGGTGCTTAATCATTTTCCATAATAATCCTCTGCTTTAAAGTACAAAAGAAAAGGGATTCCTACAGGGGCATTGTGTTCTTCTGCAGACAAGGAAATATGGCATCTTTTAAATAATGAAGAGGCGCTTCTGTCCTCTGATGCCTTAATTCTGAGTAGATAGATTATAATAACTATTCCTTACTAAATATGCCTTTTCCTCTTGACATCAGAACACTCGAAAAAGAGGATAGCATCACAGAAACAGAAGCTGAGGCACAAAAAATTAAACCAGCCCCACCAAGGTAACCCAGCATGTCCACAGGGGAGTCAAGAATAAAACTCCCGTTTCCTGAGTCCCAGGCCAAGGCTCTACCTTGTGAGCTAGTGGTTCTTCATGATTATTTTGGGTAAATCTCACTGCCACTCTTGCCCTCTCTCCTTGCTCTTCTTTCCCACTCACTGCTGATTGCTGTTTCCATTGCTACTGCTTGCATAACCCGTTTTCCAAACTCATCCTGTGTCCTTCTCATTTCCCACCTCCTGAGCTGCCTTTTCTCCAGTCTCCCACTTGCACTGACACCACCCCAGCAAAGCGTGGCCCCTACTGAGCTGCTTTCCCTGGGCTTAAGCCTTGTCTGCTGTTGTGCTGCTGTGACTCACAGTCAGCAGCCTCTGCAAAGGCTGTGTCATCCCTGCTAAGCCCTTTGAGTCCAGAGGCAGTGCAGGTTCCTCAGAGTGACAGCTGAGCTAACACAAATGCAACATTTTGCCTTTTACTGCCCAAGGAATCTCTAGCTTGGGCAGCAGGAAAAACGAGGGGAGCCTTGGAGCACGTGCTTTAATATTTGGTACCTGGAGATGTTTGGACCTATGCACTTGCGTGAAGGTTTTTACATGTTCAAGTGAATGCTGAGAGTTGAAAAACTGACTTTGCCAGGCTGAGACAGGGCAGATATCTTGTTACAACATTTGCTTTGTCAGATAAAGAAAGTCAAGAGATGCAGTTCTGGACCTGTTTTTTAACATTCAGTTCAATTTGAATTCAAATATTGTTCATGATTGCAAATGAACATTTGTATTTCCCTAGGAGGAAAATTGGGCACTTACAGTCCTAGATGAATGCAGAGGCTTTGGGAGTCCTGAACAGACAGGTATTTTATGCCCAAACTCAAGTAAGTGTGTGACTTAAAAATAACCTGCATAATTTAAACATGTTCTCATGAAGTGAATGTAGTTTGTGTGTGAGCTCAAAGTTCCTTCCAGGATATATATGGAAAGCAGAGAAGTAGGCTGCCTTGTTTTGAAACTATGAAAGGGATATGCAAACAGGCAGGGTAATATCTTCAGGGTATCTTTTTTGTAAGCAGCTCTGTGCTCAATTCCTTTTTGAATGCTCTTGCCTTAGCCCTCCTTGCTCTCTTCTGTATTTCAGTTGGCTCATTTGTCCTAGGAGACATTTGTTTCAGTGATACATTTTCTTTTTGGCCCTGAAACTTTAAGGAGAGAGAGAGGGCAATTTACATGAAAAATCACTTTATCCAGATTAATGACTGCTGCACTTGACTGTTATCGCAGTGGTTTTAGCTAAGGATTTTTTTTTTTTTTGATTGGAGTGAGAAAGCAGAAACCTCTTCTCAGAAATTTCTTCTGTCTGAAATTGCAATTGTGGAGACACATCAGGTTGGTCCAGGAAAAACGAGTACCTTCATGCAGTCAGAGGAAAAGCTATATGTGTAGAAGGTGTGGTTGAGTCGTGCTTTAAATGTTAGCAAGTAATAAGCCACTAATTGCCAGTGGGTTCAGATGAAGGGCCAGCACTGGGTCATAGAGCTGGGAACTCACTGCTGAAAGCTGAGTTTACAGAGGAGGAAACACAGATGTTCATTTCCAGCAGGAAACAGAGAGAGTGCAACTGAACTGCAAAACCAACTTCTGCTCTTTGCAGTGGTGTGAACTCAGAAGTAGCTGGTGGCATTACTGAAAGCCTGAAGTCAGAATCTACCCACATGGATAGTTTTAATGCTTTAATAAAGATATGTACCTCCTGTAGGGAGAGGGGGCAGGCTTGAAGGAATCGATGTTTTAATCATAATACCCAAGCAAAAGCTCCTTAACTGCAAGGCAGCTGGGAGGATGTGGTAAATTTCTCTTAGGACTCAATGCAACAGCTTCTGAGATTTTCCAGTTCTCTTGGTTCCCTCTCACCCTGTGTTGTCAGAGCTGCCACTGTTGTGCAAGGGGAGCTCTGGGGTCAAACAGATCTTAAGCTTTAGAGCATCTCCTGACGGGCAGTGGATGGGAAAGCATGGTACTGTTTCTGAAGGGTTTATAGAAGTCACCCAGAAGACATGGTTACCTCAAATCAGAATGAGCAGAGAGGAGAATCTAAATGAAACTGAGAGTTTGGGAATGTAAAAATGTAGCGCAGAAAGACAGTTGTACCCAGCCCGTGCTCTAAGGCTCAGGTATATGCAAAGTGCAGTGGAAGGTGAAGACCTACATGGGATTTACAGGGCTGAATTGTTGGCATTCCTTATGGTAATGGAGAATTAGCACTGGGCCCTTGAGTCAGTGTTAAATAAAAAATGGGGCAGATAAATCTATTTCTGGATTCTTAATACATTATAAGAGGAAAAATTGTTCATTAAGCAAATCCTGGATGAATCTGGATCTTGCCTCTAGAGGTAAGAAATTTATCTTCTGAGAATGACGGCATAGAAACAGTGTGAGGAAAATAGTTCTTGGGAGAAACTAAAGCAGAAATCAAGTACATAATGCTGCATCAAGGCTACAAAGGAGTTCTCTAATTATATACAAATTCAGATTATCAGCCTTTCCTCTATTCCTAAAACACAGCTTGAGGTCTTCCTCGTTTTTCTTTTGGAGTAGTTTTGTGATGACAAGGTCCAAATGCAGTTGGGATTTTTTTGTGTATAATTTAGCACTTACCAGAGCCATGAGTGTTTCTTCTGGTTTTTTTTTTTTTGTGTTTAATCTACTTCCTCCAGACTATAGGGATACTATTTTTTTACATTTCCATTCCCATCAGCAGTTGCAGATGCTGTAGCTTGCCTAGAAGATTGCCAGCTCTTTTGAAGTTCCTCACGTGACGATAAAGGTGTGTATCCTTCCTTTACAGAAGTACTTTACCAAAAATGCTCAGGCAACTAGAATGCTGTTAGCATATAGTCCGTAGTTGTCATTTGTAGCATCTAAAATGAAACTTAATCCCATTGTGTTTCTCAGTTCCTACTGGTGCATGTTTTGTATGGCAAATCAAGTGTGACTCGGACACCCGGATTTCTTTCAGTTTTGTATCAGAGGGACTGGTGTGGCTCAGTGAAGAACAAGTGAAGGACCGGGCCCGAAGAAGTAAGAAAAACTGAATTCATTTAATCAGCTAAAAAGACAAACATTTATTATTGTTGGGGAGGGAAAAGGAAGATACCTAGGTCATTATAGGGGTTTTTAATCTTCCCTTGTAAAATTACTAATGGTGTGAATTCTTTAGACATCAGTTGTATCAAGTGTTTGCAGGCTTCATTTATTATCTACTAACCAAAATTAGCATTGTAGAACCAAAGCAATACCAAGCTTTTCTCCTACATTTCTGTTGAGAACACTGTATTTATTCAAGATTTTAGAAGCAAGTCTCTGGAAACCCCTGATTGCTTCAGAAAAGGATTCCCCTTTACACTATACAGCAGGCACTGAAACCATGATACAAAATTTATTTTCATGCTAGAATTGTTTTGCATAACATTGTGCATGCATTTTACTCAGTACTAAATTGCATACAATGCTGTTGTCTTGTTTCTTAAACTTTGAGACCATTTATACTTGAGTATTTTCCTGATTTTGTACTATAAGTCCCAGTTTTAAAATAACACCTCTTTTGTTTAAAATTCATACTGATTACTTAATATGAACAATTTATGAAGGGTCTTTACGTTGGATCTATACATCAATAAAATACAACATAACCAGAGCTGGAAAATTAACCAGCTGTTACTGTCAGGTCCAAAGGAAGGTCCCATGTGTCACAAGCATGCCAACAAAAACAGACAGGAAAAAGTTTTTCTTATTTTTATACACTTCTAGTTGGATTAAAAGTTCTTGATTTCCATGTCGGTGTGATGAACTGTGAAGGCGTGGTCAATATGACCGATGACTGCCTGATTGCACTTTTTAAAACCATTACTCTGTATCTTGTATACAAAAAGAAGCGATCCATAGCAAAGAAATGTACAGTTTTATAATGTTTTACATTTTGGCTACAACAATGTATGTAAAAGTAAAGAGCTTTGAAAGAAAATATATAACTTTGCTTTTTTTTTTTCCTTTTTCTCCTTAATCATACATTTGCAGTGTTTCTCGTGTGTGTGTTGTTTTGTTGTTTTGTTTTTTTTTTTTTCATTTTCATTTTTGTCTTCATGCAAGTCATGCTATGGAACAAAAAAATAGATTAAAAAAAAAAAGGATCTTCTACAGTTTTGTTACATTTTGGCCGTAGAAAAAGCCTGCATCTCTAGTACAACTCCAGAACCACGAAGAATCATCCATAAAACCTGCATGGAGCGAGTTAACTTTGTCCAAATGAGAAGGTCTTCTATGCCTGCACAGTTCCACAGAGATGTTTATTAGCCATCAATGTTCATCTCCATCTTGCCTTGTCAGGTCACTCTGACTGCCTCTGTTGGCATATATTTAGCAATGACTGGACTTTCTTTGCAAAGATCTGCATGTAAAGAATACAATCAGTACTTGAGCTTCTTCCCTGCGCTTTTCACATCAAGCTCGGCATCTTAGTGTTAAAGGAAGGAGGAAAAGGTGAAATAGCTACATGCAGAGGCAGCCATATTCTTCTTCAACAGGATTTTTTTTTCCCATGCAGTCAGCCAGACTGAGACCTCTCTACAGTGTGTCTGAGTATTGCTTTCAGCTTAAAATAGGTGCCCATGCAAAGTTTCATCCTACTGTGCTGGTTTGCTCAAACTCCTGCAGGGTTCCTATGGCTCAAAAATATCCTGAGAAAAGCAAAATCTTCCATCGTTGGCATGTTTCAGCATCGACTAAATGCCTAACCCATTCCATACCGAGCCAGTAGATCCACCATTAGCCACAATAAGCATAGGCTAGCAGGATGCACCAGGAAGGAAGCCATCTGGTGCATCTACCCTTCATCCTATGTACTGATACCATGCAGCACGTATGGCCCACCAGTACTACGCCAATGCCTGCCTATTGTCATCTGAGTGCTATTTAGGAGTGTTGTCACCTAAGCATCAGAAGTAACACCGTTCGCAGCGGGTGCCACTGTGAGACATTGCATCTTCAGACTTAGTCACCTGGACTATATGCAACATCGCATAGGCTAATTGAAATAAAGCTTTTTAGACCATTCTCTGCTACTGATCCATGCTACAAAATAGATGGGATGGGAGACCAAGAACGTCTCACTGGGCTAGGAGAGCTGTAGGGCGCAGACACTGAGGATAATCCTATCGCTTTTCCACTTATGCCAGCTATGCTGTTAAGGCTCCGTGACATTTCGTAACCTTCATTTAAAAGAAAAATGCAAAGTACAGCATTGGATCAATGACAGAATGGACTAAGAATGAGGTCAACATTGTAGCCAGTTCAATAGCATCTGCATGCACGGACATGCCGAGAGTAGTATCGCTTGCAACATGAGTCAGAAGGCCGTTGAAATACAGAAAATGTTTAAAATATATACATTAAAAAAAAAAAATCATCATTTCTCAAGATGGTCAGGCTATGTAATTGATCCTACAGGCAGCAACATGGTTGTACCCTAAAAAAAAGAAGAGTAAGTGGGAGGGATTTTCTATGTCGCCATCATACACTCACGCATACCTCTCCCTTGCACTTCATGCATTGTGACCTCAGGCAAAATTAGGGTTTGTGGTGTCTTTGTGGGGCAGGAGGGGGACAAGGCAGCAAAATCCATAGAATTGAATGTGTTGCTATAGAGATACTACTCCTTTGTTCTCAGCATTAAAAGAAAAAAAAAAGTAAAAGAAAGAAAACAAAATTGCATGCATTCAGTTTCCCTCCCTCCCTCCCCCACTTCTTTTTCAGGCATGCACGTAAACAGCTCAGCAAGTGTACAGAGAGTTGCACAAACTATGGATGAAATTCTGTTGGAACAACAATTAAGATGCTCTCAACACGTTTCAAACAGGCCAACAATATGCTGACGTATATTACTCTTTAGCCAACCAGCCTCTGTTTCATTCAGGAACGAGAGGAGGTTGCAGTGCATCGTGAAAACCATACATTCTCCATCCCAAAGGATGTGCCATTTGGAGTGTTCCCCTGATCCACTGGAACCACCTGAACTCGCCCAGGCTGAATGAACACGGCCAATGCTTATCCAATACAGAATCAAGTAAAACGCTTTGCTACAAAGGTAAATTTTAGAGGATATACTTTCATATGAAAGTCTTGTGGACCTACTATATCTTTGTTGATGATAAGCTTTAGACTTATAAGTACATACACTATCTATAACTGGCATTTACTGTAACTATTGCCCATCAGACAATGGCACATGGGAATTCTATACTCCATACACAGTGTATGGTTATGTCATACAATCTTTGCCGTTTTAAAATATTGACTCTATCTTATACTATATACAGTACACCAGTGGTAAACACTTATTTGAAGAGAGTGAGTTCTATTCCAATTTTCCCATTCCTTATCAACCTTGATGCATATAGATGTAGCTCTAATTTTGTATGGTTGCCTTACATTAAATTATTTAAGCAAACAGTCTCTTTTAAGAAGGGAAGGCTTTTTTAATGTGGTTTTACTTCTGTTTCTAAATAGATCATTCTGACCATTAGCAAACTAAAATGCAGTTACTTCTGAGAGATTCATACCTGTCAGAAGTCTGAGAAACTAACTCATAATGATTTATTTATGAAAGGATTTTAGATGGATTATTTTCTAATTTTAAGACACCTGTGCCAACAGATGTTCCTGCTTTTCTTTCTGTATTGAACTAACCAGCTATGAATATCCAAATATTTTGTTTTAGTGCTCTGTTAAGGTCACTAAATAATAATTTCTTACTTTCTTGAGTATGTTTTGCTTTTGTGTTTTATCTCTTCTGTCTGCCACCTCGAAGTCTGTGCTCCTCAGAGTCTGGTAAGCTCTGTGAGCTTTCCAAGTGGCAAACCTTCATTGCTATGATATGGTAATTGGTCTCTTCTTAGGGGATGGGCTAATTTAAGGACAGAGTAGAGCATCCTCCACTAAAGCTTCCTGCACCAGCTGGGGTGGAACACTCGACTGCCTAGCATAGCTGCACGGGGTAGTTACAGCTCTTCAGGCTTCTCTTTCTGAAAGAAATAGGTTAGAAACTCCAAATGCAGACATCAGGTGGTGGTTTCCAGCCCAAACGTGCATCTCTACAGCAAGCACACTATCGCGTGCTACAGCTAAGCTGACTTTCTCTTAGTTATTTAAACCGGTTGCTAGCTACGTGGTTACAGGGCCCCAGCTACATACCCTTTCTTATTCCTCCATCAGGCGGGCAGGGATATTCCCCGGTTGATAAGAGGAAGCAGGGTCCATATCTCTCCCGAGTGCCAGAGCGGGTAAAGGGCAGGCCCTCATCAGGCGTAATAGCCTGGTCTATGTGGGGACAGTCTTCGTTTGCCAGCGCCGCCTTGGCCACCTCACCATTCAGTTTCGAATCTTCAAACATATAAGCAGAAGGCTATTGAAACACTATGCACTGTTTATTAGAGTTCCAGCTGCAAATTAAGGGTTCACAGCTAAAGACTTCTATAGCAACACTATAAAAGGTAGCACATCTGTCCTAGACACTGCGTTCATGTGCACTGCACCAAAATGAAATAAAGTCTGTTAAGTGGGAGGAGAAACAAAAGGTGATCCCGTTAGGTGTGACAGCAGCCACCTGTACGTCCACACTGAGGGGCCCTTTCAGAAAGGGGCGTGCAGTGGTTCCTAGTCCTGCGAGCAGAAGACTGCAGTTAGAAATCGGAGTATGTTTTCACATGACATCGGATGGTGCATGGATGACCTGTTTGTCATGGAGCCTACTGTCGCTCGGAGCTCTGGAGAGGCAGTGGACTGAGAGTTGTGGTTTAGTATTTGAGTATATTCTGTTTGTGCTGCTTTACACCTGTGTGCGGTATTACTGAGGGGGAAATTCCTGCACTTCCCCTCCCCAAAATTTACCCAGATGATTTTATAGCATTTCCAGTATCAGTCATGCAGAATGGCTGTACACGTTTTAGACACACAGAGTACGTTACGTATGGAAATACAACAGCAGAACGTGGATTTAAAGAAAACCCAATCCATTTTCTGATGTTCTCCTCTGAAACACATACAGTATTTGCAATGCCAGCACAGGACACTACATACACAAAACACTACAGCAGGCCATGAATTTGGATACTAGATAGAGTAAAATTTACTCTTGGCTGTAAATAATGAAACTAAGTCGTCAGATTTGCCCATTTTGCTCCACACATTCCCATGAGGATAGACTGAGAATCGTATGTTTTCTCTGTGTGACTGGTTTTTACATTTATAAAACAATTTAAAGTGCTATTTAGTGTAGGATTTTTTTTTTAGGGTTTTAAAGTGCAAATTAGTGTATTGAGAATATACTCGAAATATGGCACAGCTCGATATGCGTATTTTGATTGAAGGGGAGGAAAAACAGTCAAAATGTTCTTTCTGAAGCTCCACAAATGCTGAGATATGTTAACTGAGTGGTACTGGCAGTATCCTACACCTCGGTTGCACAATGCTTATTACCTAGACACTGTAAGGCAATGGGTGATCCTGCAAGTCTTCAAGGAAAGAAACTCAATGGATAGACTTAATTTCAGTTCCCCTTCTACATTCATGTACTAGCTTGTTCTAAATGCTATATAATATTGTCATTTATTTCACAATTATTATGAAGCCAACTAATAAAACAAGCCCCAAAGGAAAAAAAAATAGGTAGGGTTTGGAGGTATGAGTTTGATCCTCTGATGGACAACAGATGAGTAGAAGGCAGAAGCGTTTTCAAGTTACGTTTGTTACTTTGCATACACACACACACCTCCACAGATGTACATGGCACACACTGTGCATCTATCATGCACCAGTAATTGTATTCCAGGCCTTTATTTTTCTTCTATTTAGATGTCACTGGTTTGTCACAACATAAACAATCTTTGCTGCACATCTCACCTCTGCCTCCATTTTTCTCTGTGCAGAATCAGCCAATTATTTCCCCCGAGAAGGATGTAGTAATGTTTTGTTTTGTTCTGTGAGCAATGAAATAATTAGGCCTTCAACACATTTAAAAATGTGGCAAAAGCTATAGGGGCATTTTAATACTTGTGGACACTAATTTCAATTGGATTCCAAAGTTTTAAGGTTTCGCTGACTTGCAATTCCTTTCTGTTCATAGTAATCACTGCTATTTAATACCACTCTGGACAAAAACCTGGCACGGCTGCCATAGAAACTGTGACACTGCAGGTACTGAGCCATGTATTTAAAAATCACTTCACTGTGTTTGGGGAGAGCTGCAGTCCTCCTGGGGGTGAGCAAAGAACTGGGCTGCTTCATAAGCCCCTAGTGCTACAAGCTGATGGCTCTAATCCTCAAATGAGGGAAGCAGCTGAGTCAACAGAGCTCGGCATTGAAATCTCTGAGACACCCACTGCTGCTCCTGAGCCCAGATTTGCAAGCAGAGTTGTTGGTGATGGAGGGTGAATTGGTCCATTTCAGGAGCTCAAAACACCTCTGAGCAGAGTGGTTGTGGGTCAGGCTGCTCACTGGTAACTGCCATTGATTCTTTTGGAAGCAGCTTGCAGGCTCTGTTGTGCTTGAATGGCAACAAAATTGGCCTTCTTCAAATTAATTTCTTAAATTGCATTATAACTCTCTAGTAGCTTGAGCTGGAACTTGCTCTTACAGCCCCTTCAGGGTCCCTTAGCGCTGATGATTTTTCCTCTATGCTTGTTAAAAATCCACAACCTTGTTATTTATTTCCATTCAAGAGGAAGAGAACAGAGTAGCTGGAGATGTGGGCAAATTACTGAACTATCCTATTAATGTCCCTTGAACATTACAGTCATGGGCCATGCCTTAGGGATCCCATTCTGGATAGACATGCTAATCCACAATGACAATTTGGGTGAAAATTTAGGAAGCAGAGAAATTGCCAGCACAGAACACTGCATCCATTGCTGGTGTATATACGTAAGTGCTAAGTCGAATAGTTGTGTTCCACACCACTGGCTACAGCACCTAATTCTCTGGAGGTATGTGATTGGTCTGTTATGGGAGTAAAGAAAACATAAACATCACTGATGCCCTCAGTCCGCAGTTAGAAGTTCCCATTGTTTTAACTAGCAGATTGACATGCTGAACAATTTGAGGAATAAGGTCTAAAGATGGAATGAAATTACATTATTTCAGGTTGATTTCTTAGGTTTCCATTTGCACGTTTGCTTTTTCCAAGACTGACCTTGTGTTTGAGAGAACTCAAGATAAAGAAAAACTACGCGAGCATTGCTGTCTGGTGATTCTGAGTCTAGTTATACTAATAACAACTATTTCTAGGTGCTTAAAACATCTAAGGGTTGATTCTGGCCTATCAAATTCACATGAGTCCTTCCATTCCTGATAGCAGAATCTGAATTAGGCTCATACAGCATTTTTTGTTCTTTAGGTTCTGTTCTATGAAGAGAAGTCAACATTATCATCTCTGTTTTACAGATGGGTAAAACTACTATGCAGTGAGGTGACTTGCCTACTGCTGTGTAAGAGGTTATTTAGAATAAAATCTTCTGACTCTCAGCTTGGCACCTTATCTCCCTGATTGTCCTATCCATGAATACCTAGCTAACTGCACCAGCTCAAAACATTTTCCTGCAGAGATTTGGCTGAGAGGCTAAAGAAAGTATTCAGCATATTTCCCAGGTGAGTAGTTTGTTTCACAACTATCTTATTTATTTGGTTTCCACTTGCTTTTTTTCCCTATCTCATCCCTCTTCATTTGTAGAAAAGTATATTAAATATATGCATGTTTCCAAGCAAATGCTGGATTTCAAAATGGGAGGAAGGGATTCTGAAAAATATCCCAACTTAGGAGAACTGTTGGATTTTGCATTAGTGTACTCTGCTTATTGTGGAGAAGCACAGTAGAGCTGCCCATGTACCTGCTGCTCCATTACTCACCTCTTTTGTCACAGCAAATGGTTGCAAATTGTTACAGTGGCTTTACCAGTGCAGCTGGTTTTGATCATAAGTAAGAGTCTGACACTGACTCCCAACTACTTGAACTGCACCTTATGTAGAGAGTATCAGTGGACATAATTGTATGATATGTTTATTGACCTCAATCTATGCTTGGAAATGTGGCATTTGTGCGGAAATGGTTCCTGCACGGGGGAAGTCACCCTAGTCCTCTTCCCTGGAGCAAATTCTCTGCCATTCTCCAACAGCTGCCAAGAAACAAGTTCCTGGCCTAGCCTTCTTACTGTGGGTATTGTCAGAAGTCGTGTGTGTGTCAGGGAGGGTGGCAATTCTCACTGCTTCATCCCAAGATTGCAGCTGTGCCTCCCAACCCCCACCTTGTTCTCTCCCATTTGTGTCTACGGACCTATGCAGTGGTCACTTACTCCAAAGACTGGATGAGTTGAAAGGTACTCTCAGAGAAGATAATTTTCAGTGTTTACAGGATCACTTTGACTGAAACAGGGCTGAGAGAAACCCTGCAATCCATAGCATGGAATCCAAGCATAGTCACCCACCCATGAGTCAACATCTGAATACATGCACTGTGACAGATTCATCCACATTCTGCTGAAGAAGATGGGGTTTTCTCAGCTCTAGATCAGAAACACAGCAATTAAGAGACATAGTTTTGGTTTTTTGGTCAAATGAGGTCACTGACAATCTCCTCCAGAAGAACAGAGACTGTCTTGTTCCTACCCTTGTTTAAAGATTGAAAGAGATAAGGACAGAGCTTGAGTACCTACAACTTTCCTAAACAGACACTGGGTGACTTCAGAGCTTTGCAGCCTGTTAGAAGGGAAGGGTTTGACAGGTAGGAAGCAGGCAGGAGCACCTGAGGACAGGGCCAGGAAAGTAAGTTGTTTGAAAGATGAAGATCTTGCTGCTGGGGAAATCTTCTCTGAGTAAAGTTAAATTTCACATCCCACCCCATGTACATCTAAAAATTAACCTACCACTTCTCTGGATTTCAACTGTGCTCATATGGTCCTGATCCGAACCTGGGACTGCCATTATTATTGTCTGTGGGTAGTCCCACTCCTGATCAACTGAGTGTCCTTTGGTTCTTTTTTGGAATATGAGGGTTCTGTTAATTTTAAATGTGTCACTAATTCTAATGTTTCCAGTAGCTGCCTGATGTGTTTTATGAAGAAGGATCTCCATGAGGTTCCCTAAGAGCAGAGACCTTTAATCCAGCTGGCTCTCTGAAGAAAGTATTGGTATGTGTTCCATGAGTTAATTACTCTTCTGTATTTCAGTCCTGTCACACTCTCCTGGTGATGTAAAAGGGTTCTGACTGTGGTAAACATTAGCTGTGTCATACTCTGCTGGCAGTGGGAAACTTCTTGGGATGATGGGTTTCCCTGGCTCTTGGGGTCGTGACAGAAAGATACGGGAACAGGGGTGGTACAGCTGAGGTGAGGGTGGAGAATTGCTGTGCTCTAGCTTTTCTTAGCTACAAGCCTATTATCTGGAAGTGGGAAGTAGAGCAGCCGTGAGGCTGCTGGAGGACAGATTTTCCCAGCTGTCTTTATCTAAAAAAAAAAAAAACAAAAACCAAAACAACCTCAAAACCAAGCAAAGATTTCACATTCCTGTTTGCATACTGGTTTGGTTTTGCGGCATTACTTTTGCCTGGTACTTCTTGTGCTAAGCAAATGATTATGAGGAAGCTAACAGTAGGAATTCAAGTATTCAAAGATATTTACTTTGATTTGTGGAGAAATTAAGAGCTGCTTGCTATCTGAAAATATCCATGGACTTTATATTCCTAGATTTCTCTTCCCTACTCAGCCAATTAGGGAAGATACCTCACTGTGATACCTCACAGATACTGTTGTTTGTGAACAGAGAAGGACTTGTGGGTGATGTGATGGTTGGAGGTTGTCTTGGGCACAGAGATCATGAAATAATAGAGTTTTTGATTCCAAGGGGGTCAAAGGAGGGGGTCAGCAGAACTGTTACTTTGGACTTCCAGGGGCCTTCCATAGGAGCCTGGTTGACAGAGTCCCTTGGGAGGCAATCCTGAAGGGCAAGGAAGTCAGGAACACTGGACATTTTTCAATAAGGAAATCCTAAAGGCACAGGAACAGGCTGTCCCTGTGTGCTAAAGAATGAGCTGGTGCAAGGAGACCAGCCTGGCTGAACAGGGAGCTTTGGCTGCAGCTCAGGAAAAAAAATGGTGACTTTCATCTTTGGAAGAAGGGGTAGGCAGCTCAGGATGACTACAGGGATCTCATGAGAAAATTTGAAGGGCCAAAGGCCAGCTAGAACTCAATCTGGCTACTGCCATAAAAAGGCAATACAAATGTTTCTATAAATACATAAGCAACGAAAGGAGGGCTAAGGAGAATCTCCATCCTTTATTGGATGTGGGGGCATATATGATGACAGAGGATGAGAAAAAGGCAGAGCTGTGTAATGCCTTCTTTGTCATAGTCTTTAATA
Organism: Nicator chloris; assembly: GCA_013400495.1. Lineage (NCBI taxonomy): Eukaryota > Metazoa > Chordata > Aves > Passeriformes > Pycnonotidae > Nicator > Nicator chloris. The sequence continues at coordinate 230,098 of WAAE01020242.1, read as the reverse complement.
GTAAGGCCAGTTTTATGCTGTGTACTCAGTCCCCTGAGCTGAAAAACAGGAATGGGGAACAGAATGAAGCTCCCATAATCCAAGGGGAAATGGTCACTGAGCACTAAGACACAAGTTTTCAGGCCAGAGGGGTCCACCCCAAGATATTGAGGGAGCTCATGGAATTGCTCACCAAGCCACTTTCCATCTTTTATCAGCAGAACTGATAGGTTAAGGGGAGGTTGGCAAATGTGACACTGAGCTACAAGAGTGGCCATAAGGAGGATCTGGGGAAGTACAGGCCTGTCAGCCTGACCTTGGTACCCGGGAAGGTCATGGAGCAGATTGTCCTGAGTGCCATCACGTGGCACATGCAGGACAACCAGGGGATCAGCCCAGCCAGCACAGATTTAAGAAACACAGATCCTACTTGGCCAACCTGATCTCCTTCTATAATAACGTGACCCACACAGCAGATGAGGGAAAGGTTTTCCACAGCATTCTCCTAGAGAAATGGTGTGCTTGTAGCTTGGAAAAGTGTGCTGTTCATTGGGTAAAAAACTGTCTGGATGGCTGAGCCCAGAGACTGGGGGTGAGTGGATTCCATCCAGCTGGCAGCCGGTACCAGTGGTGTTCCCCAGGGCTGTGCTGGGCCCAGTCCTGTTTAATCCCTTTATCAGTGATCGGGGTGAGGGGACCGAGGGCACCCCCAGTCAGTCTGCAGACACACCAGGTGGGTGGCAGTGCTGATCTGCTGCAGGGCAGCAGGGCTCTGCAGAGGGCTCTGGACAGGCCGGGTCCATGGGCTGAGGCCGACTGTGAGGGGCAGCCAGGCCAAGCGCCGGGGCCTGGCCTTGGGTCACAACAGCCCCAGACTGGGCCACAGGCCGGGGCAGAGGGGAAGCAGAAAAGGACCTGGGGGTGCTCTTTAAAAGCAGATGAACACTAGACAAGAGTGTGCCCAGGTGGCCAAGAGGGCCAGTGGCATCCTGGCCTGGATCAGCAATAGTGTGGCCGGCAGCACCGGGGCCGTGATTGTCCACCTGTACTGGTGAGGCCACACCTTGAGTGCTGTGTCCAGTTTTGGGCCCCTCACTGCAGGAAAGACATTGAGGGGCTGGAGTGAGTCCACAGAAGGGAAATGGGAGCTGGGGAAGGATCTGGAGTGCAAGTCTTGACGAGTGGCTGGGGGAGTCGAGGGTATTTAGCCTGGAGAAAAGTAGGCTGAGTGGAGACCTTATCACTCTCTACAAGTACCTGAAAGGAGGCTGTAGTCAGGTGGGGGTCGACCTCTTCTCTCCCATTACAAGCAGTAGAACAGAGGGAAACAGCCTCAAGTTGTACCAGGAGAGGTTTAGATTGGATATTAGGAAACATTTCTTCACCAAAAGGGTTGTCCAGCATTGGAACAGGCTGTCCAGGGAAGTGGTCATGTTGCCATCCCCAGGGGTATTTAAAAATTGTGTAGATGTGGTACTTTAGGAGATGATTTAGTGGTGGACTTGCAGTGCTGGGTTAGAGGTTGAACTTGATGATCTTAAAGATATTTTCCAACCTAAAGGATTGTATTATTCAATGATTTCTCTCTGAGATGTTACGTGGAAAGGAAATACTTACAGTTAAATTCCCAACTCTCTTGAGTCTCTTGAAGTCAAATTCCACTCCTGTTAGCAAGTTATTTCTGTTTTAGTTGCCTGGCTAGTGTTTACTCTGCATTAATATTCATTGTCCACTCATCAATTGCATCAGTATAAATTACTGTATTCTTTTATGCTGTACTTCATGGAAACTCTGCTGTGCTTCTTCACTTATCAAGAGAGGGTCATAGCATAACAGCAAATAAGGTTGTAAAGGAGCTTCACACTGAGACAAATACGCTTTTGATGAGTTGGTACATGACTACAGTGATTTCTGAGTTCTTGACAATTGAGAATAAGCAGCAAAGTTCATGCTGTCCCTCTAGAAAATGATCAGAATGTCTATCAGCTACTTTTTAACATTCTTTAAAACTAGTTTATGGGAGTAATTGGGGAAGACTGTAAAACAAAATGCTTTGCTCAAGGCATCATTCAGCAAAGTAACAATTATGCTTCTGTGCCAGACCATCTTTGGCTACAGAAATCAATTTTATAGGCTACAAAGCCTCACACAGGACTAAGAAATGTGAATCCCATGGGTAGGGACTTATTTTTGTTGTTTAATCAGGTCCTTAGAGTGAAAGGGATATAACTATATTAAATTGGAAAAAGAATTATGTAGAAGATATATTAAACCACAGACAAAGGATGACAAAATGATGAAATGATGACTTGGAGAGTGTGGAAGGAAGTTTAGCATAGAGAAGAGCAGCATAGAAAATATGGGTTTAAGCCTTTGAAAATAAGCAATGATATGTTGACATAGGCACCATTGGTTTTCAAATGAGAGTGACAAGAATCCTAGATTGGTAGGTTTGGGAGTGTTTTCTTCTGGAGAGTAATGAAAATTAATTTTTTCCCATGCAGACTATCTGAAAAAAAAGAAAGTAATTTGACTAAATAGCTCTATTTTCATACCAAGTACTTACTCTTTGCATTAATACCTCGCATCAGGTTTTGTGTCACAACCTCAGTGAAGTTACCTATAGTCTGTGACATTCCTGGTTCTTTTGCAATAAAGAACTGTATTGTAATCTCCTCGGCTGCCCAACATGGAGCTCAGGTTGATGGGAATTGGAGAAAAACTTCACAGAATAAAATGTGACAGTCTGTAACATACACAAGTTGCAAGCAACGTACAGCAATAACAAGTAAATGTTAACAAACAGAGTGAAAGAGAGAAAGAGAAAAAAGAGAGAAATGTGAACATGTAAAAGAATTAAGATTCCTATATAACAACTTCATTTTAGTTACCCCAATATTCTAAGGCCATTAAAAACAATATCTTTATCTAGGTATCTTTATTAGTTTCCTGATTTTTATATTACTGCATATTTTGAGAGTTGTTATGAAGCTCTTCTGGGTAGATCATGCTGAAGGACTTTACACTGGCACGAGAGCAGAATTTAGTATGCTACATGAATTATGCAGAATCCTTCCAACCCAACCTACCTCTTCAACATTTACTCACCACCGTGTCGACCTGGGTCCCTCCAGGAAGCCGTGTCCCCCAGGAAAGGCACTCCAGTGACGGTGGTGACCGTCTCTCCCAGTACTAACTCGGCCAACATAGTAACATCACTCCCAGAGAATATCACCCTTGACAGGTACTGCTTCTTGAAGTGAGGTGACAGTATGTTGGCTGCCTACCTACTGGTACTGCTAGAGAAGTACAGGAGCTCTAGGAAAGTCGATCCAGTGCATCTTGCTATTTACAGGCATTATTGGATATATGCTTAATGCAGTGCTGAGAATGGTTGCTTCTGGAAATCCTGCATTGCAAAGAGCTCTGGAAGATCCTTCCTAGTTTCATCCTGATCCTTCTGGGGTTTACTTATACCTACCCTGAATATCTGAGAGTGTCACTAACACCAGGGGGTCATTGACAGGTCAGGTAGAGGTGGCAGGAAAATGCAGTCAGGTGAGTCATGTTACCATCTTATATTACTGCTCTGACTGAGGAATCCAGTATGATGATCTATACAGTATGGAAGGTGTCTGAGACACAGAATGTGGATGAATGAATACAAAGAGCAATGACAGCAGGAATGGTAGAGTGCTTGTTATCTTGTCTTTGTGCTTATAAACAGACAAGTAAGTAAACAAAAGGCTCGGAGAACATATCCAGCAAGTATAGTCCAAGAGGGATACAAGCAAGTGGACTGGGCACAGAACTGGGACCTCATACCCTACACCTTTTTGCCCCTGGCCTTTCGAAGTAACAGGTAAGTGATCTAGTGTGTTTATTTGTACTGCAGCAGAAATGCACTTGTTGCACAGAGGTGCCTTTTCTGGAAGAGATACCAAGAGTATCTCTTTCATATTCCAGGAATGCATTCTGCACTGGATGGCATCGGAGCCATGTGCTTGAGAAAGAGGATTTACCGTATTTACATCTGCTTTGTGCTGGAGGATTGGCACAGGTTGGCCTTGTTTGGCTGAAGTGCTTGTATCTGTGTTTTCCCATGACTAAAAGTGCCTTGTGCTCATTAGGTTATTAAGGCATGAAAACTCCTAAAATTTATGATTTAGTTCTGCCATTGTTTTTTAGCTTAGTGCAGTCCTGTCCCTAAACACACTCAGCCCTGGCTCTGGCCCACAGGGTTTTTGTGGGGAGATGTTCTAATTTTAGACTTTTTTTCATGTCTCACCTAGTGCCAGAGAAAAGCAGGAAACATAAAGCACTGAGCTTGAATACATAGCTCCTCCTCTTTGTTTTCAAATTACTTGGCATAGAGGATGTTGTTTTTTACTCACATTCTAAAGTCAACAGTAGTAGAAGTGACACCCACCAGTTTTATCTCTACAGGAAGTGACAGCTGAATAATTGCACAACAAGGTATTACATTATATTAATTATAAATTCTGCTTTACATGTGACCCCCAGCTGTGAGATTGCAGGAATGTCACATGGGGCAGGGGGCAAGGAATAGATCCAAAGTGCTTCCACAGAACTGTAGGCACTTAACTGAGAATATTGAGTTAGAGCTGCAGTCACTGGTGATCTCTTATGGAGAAAGGCACCACCAGAGGACAACTCAGGTCATAAATGAGTGGATTACTCTTGGAGGCTGCCTGATTCTTATTCCAATATAAGGGGGATCTCAGACAAATGAAACTTAAGTTAGATGAGAATTACTGAGAATTATTCCTTTTGTTTTGAGCTGTTAGCATTTTCTCCATTAGATCCCAAAGACTCTATTATCAGTGATATCAAGATGTGATCATTATCTCATTTGCTATTTTGGAGTGAGGAGTTTTGGATTTTAAAGACTAAGAAGGCTAAGTATAGTAAGGAAAGAAAAAACACCTCCCTATTACCTTTTCCATTGCCTTTTTAGTATTTTTTATGTCCAACATATTTTGCCTTTTTAGTATTTTTTATGTCCAACATATTTAAACACCTGAGCTTTTTGAGCTGAAACAGACCTAAACTCTAAGCAGTTACTTTGCTGTCTACTGTCCGTCTTACAGAGAGGGGCAAAGGTTTTATGCCACTAAAATTAGATGAGACATTTTTTATAATGCTCAGAGACACTTGATCAGAGAATTTGCTTCCCTGTGGTTTGAAGGACCACCGCAGCGACTACATACCTATGGCTTTAACAATGCTTTGCTCTCCATAAAAGCCCCCGAGGTTCACAAGCTACAGTGAAATGTTAGGCAGCAGAATGGGCCTCTGACAAGAGCTGCCAAGAGTTCCCAGCTCCCACTGAGCACTGGCACTAGAATTACAGTGCTCAGCACACTTCTGACGTTAGAGCCAGTGTGTTGCACAAGGAATACAGGTTATTTAGGTTATGATGACAGAAGAGATGAAAAATGAAGCCCCGAGAAAAGAGCAGCTCCTTCAGAAAGCATGAGTGATAAAGCTGGAATGGGTAATTCCACATGATTTCTTTAAAAGGAGATCAGCTCTCTCTCGGGAAATTGCATTGAAATAATGGGTTCCTAACATCACAGCTTGTTCCGGTTCATCTGACCATGGAGTACACTGGAGTCATTGCAACTTTGTAGCTCCTTTCTGTCAGTTATAGACTTGGATTACTTTAACCATTTAGACATCAGGATAGTCTAGGAGTGAGTTATTGAAAATTGGCTTTGGGGCAGAGAAGTAAAAGAAGCACAGAATGTTTTTCTGAAGCTGAAGTCTGTGTTAGTAATGACAGACATTTCCCCTCTCCTCTTAGGTGCCGCAGTTCTAGTAATTTTTTTCTGTATTTTACAGCCATGCAATGAACAGAGAATTTTGCCACCAGTACATTGGGAAAGAGCCTGCACAATACATTTGTATGAAGATAGGTTATCCTTGGAGTATAGCTTAAATGAAGCTGCATGCAGAGGGGCTTAGAGAGGTGAGAAATTCTTAATTTGGCCATATGAAAGTCAGTAGAAACCTTTTGTGTGCTGGTGTTGTAAATATATATATGAAAAGAATAAAAGGGTGGGGTAGATCTCTAAACAAACCCAAAATAACCCATCCCCTTGGTTTATGTATTACGAATGCTTTCTTTAGACCATGGCTGTGTGGCACCAGACGGTACTGTAGGCATCAAATGAAGTTATGAATTCCACTCATGTTCTAAATTTTTTTTACACTGTTGTGAATTTACTTTCACTGCTTCATTCAGTGACCACTATGTGATGTAACCATGCAGTCAACCTGTCCAGCAGGTGAGCATACAGCTCACATAAGAGAGGGGCTGAGGAACTGGTCAATGCCTAAAAAACAAAGCTGAGAGCTTTTAATACTTGTTTTGCATGTTTTGAGGTCTTCTTACAAACTTGCACCTTAAAATATTTCACTGTGTACGGAATTAAATTATTATACCTGTAGGACAGTGTGAGGTTTGGGACAAAAAATCATGTTTAAGTGATTGAAACTGTCTTTTTCTGGGTTTGGTTGGGGTGTTTTTTTGTTTTTGTTTTTTTGTTTGGTTGGTTGGTTGGTTTTTTATTTTTTTTTGTTTGGGGGTTTTTTTTGGGTTTTTTTTTTGTTTTTTTTTTTTTTTTTGGTTTGTTTGTTTTTTTTTTTTTTTTTTTTACTTCTGTTATGATACTGACTATTTTGAATACTCAAGCCTTGAGATAAAAGACACTCCAGCACAGACAACAGACTGTGGTTGACTGATGCTTATTAGTTGGCTAGTGGCTTTGCCACAGATCTTTCAACTAATCTTCCTCAATTAAATTAAGCCCCATGTCTACTGAAAATATTGGGGATTCCTTCCATTTTCTCTTTGCTGTCCACTTAGCCTGGGTATTTGATTGCAGTATAGTGGTTGTCCCGTACAGGATGATGCCAAAATGAAGCCCTGATCTTGAACAGGGCCTCCAAACAACACTGTAACATAACTATATTAATCCTTTGACATGGAGATGCTAGAATTTAGTGGGTGTATGTTAAGTGAGGGGACACACGGTTCTCTGTAGTTTGAGATATCTCCAGGTCAAGGAGTTTTGGTCAAATTGGTCAGGAGAAATCTGCTGCTTTGTATCAGGCCCAGTTCCACCAGACACTCTTTAAGTAGTATCTTGAGAATTTACGGGCAGCAGAAATTGCCTTGAAGACAATGTTATGTATAGAGGAAATTTCTCCTTTCTTAATGCTGCTGGTGAGGGTCTGCCTGCAGCACTAGCTCTGCCATCCTCTACTCTGAAATGCCTTTCCTCCCTTCTGCTGCTTTCCCAGCCACCCACTGGTGGGATCAGATGGGCTGGAAACAGAAAGGGTTGCTGCAGGAAACGGAGGTGTGGTAGAATGGAACTCTGACATTCTTTGTATTGGGTTAAAATCAAGTGCTGTTAATTAAAGATACCCTCCTGCCAGGTGTAGATTAGCCCAAGATTTAGCTGCTGAGAGTGTTGGGGCAATAAAAAGATTTAATTCAAACCTGCCAGACTTTAAATTCAAAGCATCTTTGCTTTGTCTGCAAATGACCGCAGCATCGTTGGCAGCAGCTGTGCAGCCTGTGGGCAAGCTCTGCAGTTTGCACGCCCGTGCCAGGAAAGTGCTCCTTATCCTGGGAGGAGGCCCTGGGCAGAGCTGTGCTGAGCTCTCTGTAGAGCCCCCTTGGCCCTGAGGGCACGGACCAGGAACAGATGTGAAGTGCTGGCTCTGTGCATGTGAGAGGGAGTCATGTGGAGAACTACTTCATGCTCAGCCCTGTTTGGTGATGTGTTTAATCATTCCACCACAAATGATATATGGAATTGATAACTTCATGTGATGTCCTTTACACCTGAGCAACTAAGCAGGCTTTTTGTTTTTTAATAACATATTGGATACAAATCTCATGATCTAATGTGACCTAGACACTGTCACACTGAAGCTTTACAGTTAAAAATTACAAGAAATATGCTGGACAACTTGGGCAGTATTTTAGATAAGTTAGGCACCCATTCTGTGTTCCTAGTGCAATATTAACTAGTAGTTTACAGTTAGAGGATGTTGACCAATCTGAAGATTTTCACTACCTGCAAGTCCCTCTTTTCATATAATGTGCAGGTAATGGTTTCAAAAACAAGTCTGTGCCTGTGAATGCTTCATATTACAGAAATGAAACTTAACATCCAAGGCAATGCAGATCTTGTCTTAACAGTTTGGTTCTGATCTTAGTATTTTTTGCTTTTCTCCTGCACACATATAGATCTTTCCCTGTTTGGAATCTAAAAGATGCAGGCAATATTTTTTGCTGCTAGTGGTGCATAATAATTATCAGAAACTGAACTCCAGCTACAGTGTTACAATTTTGTTAGCTGAAGTGTAAGTGTGCTTTGTTGCTTCTTAAAATATATATGCTCGTATATGTATATAAAAATAGTCTCTCTTAATTATTGCAGAAATAGATAAGTTGCTGCTACTATCAATACTTCACAGATATTGCGGTAACAGCTGAGTTTAGAGCACTGAAGGTGGCGAAACAGTTCCGCATTGAACCAAAATTACATGTATTCTTAGGATACCAGTGTGGAATTGTACTGAACTCGTAGAGTTCCTGGTCCTCCAGTTCCCAGAGAGGACCAGGGTAGGTAATGGAAGGAACTTTATAAAGCCAGGGATTTCTGAGCTGATTTCACTCCATAGCTGACTGCTAAAGCACCCCAGAGTCTGGCATCTATTGCACCCTATCATGGGGCAGTTGGTACATTGCTCATGGTAGGAGACACACAAAATTGCTGTGCCCTCTTTCCCTCTTGATCCATGATGTCACAAAGGCATCTGCTTTATGACGAAGTTTGCTGCTTGAACATGAGCTGTGATAAGCATTTGCAACCTGAGGGGAATGGATGATAAAACCATCACTTATGTGCGCCAAGGATACAATTGGTACAGTCTATCAGTCACGTGAATTGTGATAGGCCTGTTGCAATGGAAATAGCCTTTAACAAAAACAAAAGGAAAGCTATTTACCTTCTGAATGGATTTTACATACTTGCACAGAAAAGAGAAGAAATAAGAAAGGAAGAGAAAAGAGAATAGGAAAGAAGAGAAAGATTCCCACCAGCTCTTCCCCTCCAAAATTAGCATTGGCATTGGTGAAGTCACACACAAAGGAAAGTCTCACTTTCTTTGTGCTTCTCACAATGACATCAACATGCATGGCTATGAGATGATGAGAAAATATCTCACTCACAATGAGTAACAAATCAGAATTTTCTTCAAAGCAAAAAAATGATAACACAAGACCATCATAGGTATATGCTAGCTCTTCTAAAACACCTCTTTTGAACTCTATGTCAGTTGAGATCACTTGGCTGGCAATCTGTCCTTTCTAATACAGCACAGGGGGATATTCTGAAAAGGCTGAAGGATGTCTACTATGCAACTTGGCTGGAACATCTGCCAAAAATGAAGTTGGCATTGTTTTCAACATGGTTATCTACTTTCAAATTACTCCATAGAATAAATAGTGATATTCCATGGGTAGAGGTAGATTATGGGGTTTAAAAAAATCAAATTGGAGCCCCGTAATTTTGTGTGCTATAGGAGTCTCATAGAACTGAGATATGCCCATAATTAACCACTAGCCATGGGATATTATAATATATTCCATGGTGACTAGTATTCTCTCCATTTCCCTCCCCCCTCCCAGTAGAATTAGTATGGTTAATTTTGCTCTGGTTTCACCTATTGCTAACATGAATCAGTACAATTAAAAATAAGAATGAGGCAATCACTGTTTAGGCCAAACCAGCCAGTAATGACCAGTCAGACCTTTTCCAGTTGGCCTTTGCTGCTAGAAGGTTGAAAGAGCTGTAACTCACCAACCCATTCTTGCAAAAAGAGCATGTTTTAGAAAATGTGGTTCAAAACTCTTCATAGTTCTAAATGCGAAATTCTAGCGGAATACTATAGAATAGATTGATTTGCATGCCATGGAATAAACATCCTTACATCTAGTCTTGTCTCAGAGTGAGTCATTTTGCATTCGTGTCAAGAATTTGAGCTGTTGTTCTACTTTGCAGTTAATCATCAGAAAGAGACAGGATTGTCTCATGAATATGCATGATGGTATAGCTGTCCCTTCAACTTACTAGGCACCTAGTTTCTGTAATGAGATGTACAATATCTGCCATTTAAAACAGCTGAAAGGTCCCAAATGGGAACAAATGAGAAAGCATCTGGCTGTTTCGAATTCCAGCCCTGTTTCGTCAGAAAGCTCTGTAATTGCTGAGTACTTGGCTCCTACTCTGCTCTATGAAGCATTCAGCTCTCAGGAGCCTCTGAGATGCATTACACAGTCCAGCAACACAGCTGTAGAACTCTCAAAATTCTTCCACTAGATGTAACAGCTTTTCAAAATATCTTGAGACTTGTATGCCCTTAACCAAGACCAAAGTTTGGGCTCCTAGAGCGTGCTCTCATCCTTAGTTTTGCTGATCAGCCTCCACTGTACCATTTGTCCCTGCAACCTAGACTTCACACATATTATTCACTGTGTGATGGTGGGACTAGAATGGATAAATGTGCTACCCATTGCTCTAAGAAAGCAGTCTGGCTGAATCTTAAATCACTACGCGGGATGGAGGTTAACGGTCAGATGGACATTCCTCTAAGAGGTTTCCTACCTGCTCTGTTAATTTCTAAAATTTCTTCTTGGGCCAGTGGGCAAGTGTCGCTCTGAGTACTGTGGTGTGGAGAGTTTACGACAGATTTACAATAATTGGGGGATCCCAGCTGGGGTGGCCTCGGGATATGCTTCTTTTTTTTCTTTGGTAGCTTCTGCTTAGCCATAGCTAAGGAGTAATACATTCCGAAATTGTTCACAATGACAGGGACAGGCATGGCAATGGTCAGCACACCAGCGAGAGCGCAGAGGGCCCCCACCAGCATGCCTGACCAAGTCTGAGGATACATGTCTCCGTAGCCCAGGGTCGTCATGGTGACAACAGCCCACCAAAAGCCGATGGGGATATTTTTAAAGTGTGTGTGTTCACTGGCACTAGGGTCATTTGGTTTAGCACCTATTCTCTCGGCATAATAGATCATCGTGGCAAAGATTAAGACGCCCAATGCCAAAAATATGATGAGCAGCAAGAATTCGTTTGTGCTGGCACGGAGGGTGTGTCCCAAGACCCGCAACCCGACGAAGTGGCGGGTCAGCTTGAAAATTCGCAGGATTCGCACGAAACGGACTACGCGGAGGAAACCCAGGACATCCTTAGCAGCTTTGGAAGACAGGCCACTGAGTCCAACCTCTAGATAGAAAGGCAGTATGGCCACAAAGTCAATGATGTTCAAAGAGTTTTTGATAAATTCCACCTTGTTGGGGCAGAAAGTGACTCTCATCAAGAACTCAAATGTAAACCAGACCACACAGACACCTTCGATGTAGGTGAGAAAGGCTTCTGTCTCTGCTTCCCTGTAGTGCCGCACCTGGGTGTCATTCCCGATGAATTCAGTTTCTGTCTTGTTCACAATGGGGTTAAATCTCTCGTGGGTCTCGAGGCAGAAGGTGGTAATGGAGACCAGAATGAAGAACAGGGAGGCAAATGCCACATACTGTGGAAAGAAAGATATGAGAGAAATGGTTAATGGTAGGTTACATACGGGGGCTTTGATTCTGATACATCAGAGAGAGGCAAGAGCTGTATTAAATGTAAATATAATGCCAAGCCTTCTTCCTCTGGGCTTAAGATGCCAAGTCTCACCTGCAAAGACAGCCTAACATTCAGCCTGGGAGGGAAAGCAGTATATAAGTACATGCTAAAATCCATTCTTACACAGATAGCACCTAGTGTGAGTGTAAATTTAAGCAAGCACTTAAATCTCAGGACTTTCTGTGGGATTTAAGGTTAAGGACATATTGAAATTGTACCTTCCTGAACTTGGTCTTCTGCCATTTCCTTGCCTTAAAGAGAGAGCACACCTTCCAGGACAACTGCCAGGCAGTACTTTTCTCAGCATTCTGTCAGCAGTGTCGTGGCTGCTCCCAGCTTAGTGAGAGCTATGATATTTCAGATCTCAGAAAAGCGCTAGTAAATACTAGTGGCAGTCTCAGGTGGACTCTACAGCAAGGAGCAGAGTCCTTGGCATCATCAGACTTTCTTGGCAAACCCCAGACACAGGCTGAGAAGAGTCACATTATCAAACTGAGCTCTCGAATGCCTCTGTTCTCAGTTCCCTTCACTAGAGCTTTTGGGATTGGGGCTAGGGAAAGTAAGGAAGGGGTTCAGGTAAGCCTGTCAGCTGATCCCAAAGGACACAGATCTGTTGACTTTCATCAGACACAATTTGCTTGAAGAGATTCTCATTACAATTTAAGACTTGCACCAGAATTAGATGATTTTTTTTTAAATTATGTTGGATTACAATTACAATCTGGTCTTGAATGTTTCCAGGCATGGGGCATCCACCACCTCTCTGGGAAATCAGTGCTTGTGTTTCACCACCTTCATTGTAAAAAAAATCTCTTCTTGTATGAATCTTCCCTTGTTTAGTTTAAAACCATTACCCTGGGTCCTGTCACAACAGGACTTACTAAAAACTCAGTCTTCATCTTTGTTATGATCTCCCTGTAAGTATTGACACAGAAAGCTTGTTGACAGCAGTAAGGTCCCTGGAGAATTCCATTCTCCAAGCTGATCAACGCCAGCTTTCTTAGCTTTTCTTAGTCTTTCCTCAGCCTAAAGGAGATATCTTGGTTGTACTCCATGACAATTGAGGGGTACAGTCAGTGCAGTCAGGCCAAAATTCCCAGGTCTTGTAACCACAGTTGACCTGCTCAATCCTCCTTTAATCAACTAAGTAATTTGCATATATCCAAGTCTCTGTGTATGTTGGAGTAGTATGGTCATGGTAATACCTCTTGTCATTCCACTCCCTACATCTGTTATCTTCTTGTTTGTCTTGTGTGTCGCCTTCACAAGAGTCATATATGTCATATAAGATATTTCCCTGTCTTTATGAGCATGAGCAACTGTGGTAATAAAAATATTTTCAAATACTCCTTTAGTTTCCTTACTCACAGTGTCCCTTTTTCAACAGTGCAGTCAACACAGGGGTTAAAAAGAACTAGTTTCTTCTGTGTGTTGCCAGTGCAATAATCTGAACAACCCTGCTGCCAAAGGAACAGACCCATTAAAAATAACCTATGCTTCAAACTATCAAAACTCTCCTGCAATCAAGAAGTTCCTTCTGTCTGCCTTCCTGGGTAGACCTAGTGCAGAATTACACTTTACCTTCTACATTAGCAAACAAAGTCAAAAGCATGGATTTGCCACAGTTTGAGGTGAACCATTTAATAGAATATAAGGAAAATGGAAGAGAATAAAATCGCAAAATCATTTAGGTTGGAAAGGCCCTCTGGAGGTTGTTTGGTAGAACTTCCAAGCTGGACTTGCTCCTGCCTAGTCCAGGTGTGAGTATCTCCAAGGCTGGAGATCCAACAGCCTCTCTGGGCAGCCTATGCCAGTGTTAGGCCAGTAAGAGCAAATAAGCTTGGAAGGATACAGAAGAAAACAGACTCTTCTGCTTTTCAAATTCAGCTGTGTTGCCAAAGAGATCAGAACCATTGTCACAGATTTAAAAAATAAAGCAATATTTCCCCCTAAACACTTCAGGTTCTCACAGCACTGTTACGTGAGGATCTACTGTTCATGCTGAAATGTGCTAAAATCAATGCCTAATATATCTGGGAGATAAACAATATGAAGACTAGGGAAATGGAGAAGCAGGATTTTGGGTGTATTTTTTATCAGATTCTCCTGTTAAACAGGGACATTCCTCCATGCACTGTTTCTCTGTCTGTAAAATAGGTGGTGTTGATCATGTGCTTTGTGATCCCATGTGTGCAGGTTCTATACGCTTTTATCTAAATGTTAGTGGCTTTAGTATATCAACAGTCTTTCTGAAAAGTCAGTTGAAGACTTTTAAGTAGTCAAAGCACTTTTGTATGTGATATCAATAACACTCAGAGATTGTCTGCATATGAGTACAATGAGAAACCAAAAGCATCTTGCACCAAACAGTCAGGAAGAGGTTCCTAGCAGCCTGAGCATGTCTGCTGTATTCCAACCTGGGGCAGATTGTTGCACAGAGTCATAGAACCCTGAGAACTCAGGCTGCAGAAGGAAGTGCTGACAGTTCCTTAAGACAGGTAGCACTCACAGATGAGAAGGAGACAGAGGCATAAAACCATTTTCATTTGAAGGATTTGTGAAGATGGTCCCTTTCTTTATCCTGACTCCAAATGCAATCCTCTTCTTGGTGTATACAAATATATCTACTGAGTGAGTTTTTCCTGCTTAGGACAACCTTCAGGCTGACCTTGCACAGCAAGGATCTTGAAACTGATGTTTTGCTGTATTAAAGAGATCAAATAACCAATTCTGACCAGGCATTGTTTTCTGCAGTGGTACAGGTTGGCAGTGCCATCAGTAGAGAACATCACACCCATGGATCTCTCGTTATTAGCCTTTGTGTGCTCACACCTTGGCTTCAGAGGGTAATTGAGAGCTTTTAGTCCCCACTTCAGCAGAGCAGGAAGCACCTCCTAAATGAGTGTGAAGTGTCTGTTTCCTCCTGTCTGGATTTAACAGCATCCTTTCCAGGGACGGGCATGTTATTGTAGGCTTTGTAAGTGTGAGTCTGCTTTCAAGATTTCATAAAACTATGTAATGGTATTGACAGGAAGAATCCCAGTATTTTTCTCCAATTTAACTTTTCTCCAATTTAAGTGCAGAAATGCCTGAAAGTCAGGCCTGACAATTGGTTCACTGGCATCCATCTCTGATAGATTTATCACCTGCAGCTTCTAGGAACACAGGAATTTAGCAGGTTACCCTGGCTTAGATTTATGTTTGTGATTCCCAGTTCATATTGTTCTCACCCCTCCTTTCTTCTGAGTATATTTCTTTATTAATTATCTGAGATTTAGCAAACCGTAAGCATGATCTAATATTACAAAAATCGGTGAGTAGGCTTTTCTAGGGAGACCAGCATTAATTTTTGCTAAAGATGTCAAAAAAAAAAAAAAAAAAAGAGCTCTCTCTGGCCCACCATCAGAGGCCCACTGTGCCTAACACAATAACTTGTCCAATCCAGAGATGGGCAGTGCTGATAAAATCTGGTGAAGACTATGGGACTCACATGTGTTCTATTGTCTTTGAAAATAAGTCTCTCTCTTTTTATTTCACCAATAATGTTCTGAAAACTAATCAAACCAATGGATTGCTCTTGTATAATTTAGTGGTTCTTAATCTTCTTTCTCCTTACATTTTACAGCAGTTTCTCCTCTTCCTAGGATCTTAATAGGCTGAGGGAAAGGAGTGAGGATTTTAAGAAGTGATGTCACATGCTGTTGAGTTACATATTGGCATCTAAAATATTCTATAATCAAAGAATATAACTAGGTGAAGTGTTTGAAGTGATCAAAACTCTTTTATTTGCTTTGACATGTGAATGATTTCTATTTCATTAGAAATGCTGCTGCTATCACTTTTTTTCCCTGCCTCTAATACCAACAAAGAAAAAATCTCAGATTGTCCAAAACCACAAAAGCCATAAGTGAAGGCAGAGAGAGATTTAAAAGGGGGAGATTTGGATTAAAATGTAAGCTACATTAAAATGTTTTTTTTTCTGGAGAGAGAAGTTACACTTCTGCATAATTTCCTTTAATACGGCTATATTTTAATAAGTTTATTTTGAAATAGTCTAAAAGGTGTCATGCTTCTAAGTGGAGAATTTCATAACCTAATTTATATTGCCTCTGATTAAATCTATCTGTCTGTCTGTCTGTCTATCTCTTCTCCCTGCCTTATGTCTAACCCAGCCATTTTTGCCAGTGCAGTGGGAATATGAAGTACCAATTAATTCATGACAGTAGGGTTTCGCATCACCTTTGCAAGGCTGTAAAAGGAGCAAGGTAAAGGAATCAGATGTAGCCACTCATGAATAATTAGCCAGCATATTTCCACTGAGCACGGAAAAAAACAAAAGTCCAACAGCCTTAAAAACCCAAATAAACCTTCTAATACATGAGAATTTAGAGACTAGGCTTAGATAAAAGGTCTGAATATTGGACCAGACAGTATTAAATACACAGGTGTTGCTGTTTACTTCTGGGAGTAGTTTTCTAAAACAGCACTTCATCTTGCATGTCTTAGATAGTTCTGGTCTTGGAGATAAGAAACCTTTTTTGTGCTTGGGTCTACACAAATATGCTGGGTAACCTGCTAGAATTCCATTGGTGCCTGGAATTCCCAGACTTCAGTGCCGACAGGCAGTGAATGCTGGTGACAAAAGTACCAGGACAGAAATGAGATGAGTGAGGCTCTTTTCCAACCTCCACCATTGACACATTCAAGCATGTGGGCCTGCATCTTTTGCACCATCCTTTGTCTATTTTTTAAAAAATTTAATTGAGATAATAACCTCTTTGGGGCTTGGAACTGTCTGCCAACTTACATCAGCTCCCTGTCCAGACTGATGTATGTCTGGAGTGGGGACTTGGGAAAGGAGGCCTTGGCTGAGTCTTGGCAGCACTCTTAGATCAGAGACAAGAAGGAAAGTGTGTGGGGGCAGTGGAAGGAGCAGGGCTTTGCAAGTCAGGTTTCAGTAACTCCAGTTTGTTTTCTAGGAAATAGTGGCGTACACGACACGCTATTCATAATTCATTGCAGATCACACGTTCAGAGCGAGTTAGTAGCAGCTGCACGCCACAGACACGTGCTCTTCTCCTTTGATACTGCTCAGAATCATTTAACAATCCTACTCAAGCTAGATGGGAGAAAAGAAACTCAGCACACTCAGAGAAGATTTGCCAGCCTTTTCCTTTCCATCTGCTATCAGAAATATTTTTAAAAGTGATTCTTAATCCCCATCCTTTATTGGGAAATACCCTCCCCAGAACCTCTGGATGAAAAGCAGAGGAAGGCGGCATTTTGATTGAACTACATCTGTTAAAGTGTCAGGAAATTGTCTATATAAGTGGCACCATCTCTTTCTACTCATCTATTTCAATGGGCTTCAGTTTTGATGACAAAAAGTTTTAAATCACCACGTGATAACACTCCTGGTCCTGTTGAACCAGCAAAGAAGAGGAACTAAGCAATTGTCATCTCAGTCTGTATGATCAGGGCCCCTGATCAGCAGGAGGTTTGCTGCTTCTCTCTTAGGAGGACTCCAGGGCTTGCCAAGACTGAAATGGGAGGTGAGAACATACAACTCACCAGAGATTTTTGTCCCTGAAGGAGAAATGATGGTAGTCTTACTGCTATGGAGCTTCCAGAAAAGTATATTGTGACTCTAGTGAGATCTACTATGTTTGGGTTAGTTTCTTTTGGGATTTTGTTGTTTGTTTTGGGGTAGTGGGAAAGGGCTGTGGGGTGTGGATGGGCAGAATAACATAGAAATCCCAAGTCTAGTAATTTTTCACTTTGTCTATCACTGCTACACACTTGCAGGAAAAAGGCTCTGAAGAGTTTCAATAACATATGCTGGCAACATAGGAGTTGCCTTTCTACAAAACATGAGTAATTCAAATATACCCAGAGACCTGAGCTAGAGCTGCATAAAGCACTGGGGTTTCTATTTACAAGGTATCTCTTCAAGTACTTTACCAGCTTTCTTTTACAGCAGTTCATCTGATTGAGGTTTGTCTCTCAAAACTACTGCACTTCCATTAAAATGCCGACATTTGCCCATCTGTGGCTCGAATCTCAAAGCTTTGCCTGGTTTTTGTTTTAATCTGTAAATGGTACTTTAACCACTCTTAATTTAAAATTAATTTACTTCAGCCCATGTGTCCCCAAATTATTTAATGCGACAAACCTTTTTGCTGCAGTTCCCCCAAAGTATGAGTTAAGTGAAAGCTGCTTTAAAATACTTAGCTTTGTAAACACTTTATTATGTCAAGACCAATTTTCCAGGCTTTCTTAGAGTTATGGACCCTGATTCAAACAAATGACTCATTTTTAATTTGCCAGCAATTCTGCTGAATTTTTGAAAGTAATACTGAATTTGTATGACTGATCAGATGATTAAATGTGGGCACATGATACCAGCAACCAGATAATGCAGGGGTAGTGAACAAAAGCTGGGACTCTGTCAAAAAGCAACCTCTGCAATATTTCATTAAGAATCCTAATGGAAGATGTTTCAAGTTTCTGTGAGCAATGATCATGAAAAGGAGATTATGCACGGGAAAAAAAACCCAGTTATTTTTTAATGGGTGTAGTGTAGGTATATGAGGGCACAATCAGATGTTAGCACCACGCTGTTCTCTGTGAAGGGAGAGATGACCCTCTCAGCTGTCTGCCTTTCAGTGAGATGATCAGACAATTGATAGAGAAGCTCACATCAGCAAACATGCCGGTTCACTTACAAGATTATTCAAATTCATGTTTCGTAGCTGAGACAAATGGAAGAAGGAGCCTTGCAGATAGACAGAGCTTGCTCTAGAGTTGGATAAAAAGTCCACTAGCAGCTCATGGATGAAATGGTTATGTAATGCCAAAAAATATATGACAGTTTGCAAAAAAATCTTGGAATGCTTTGTGGCACGCAGACATGAAACAGTGTGTTAAAAAAAATGTGCAGTCATCTGTGGAAAATATGCTTAAGTTATTCGGTGTTGACATTGCAATAAATAAATTAGAAGCTGATCTCTCAAATGTTAGTCCTAGCAGGCAGCCATGTGCTTTGACAAGGTAGTTACTGGGATAAGCAAGGCTGCATCAGAACTGGAAGCGGGTGTGTCCAGTGCTCCTCTGGGGCCACATGGCCAGCCAGGTGGTCACCAGGCAAGGCTGGAATGGTTCTTTCTAGGTCCCAGGCAAGCCTCCCAGTTTCATCTAGGACAGATTAAGTCTTGTGAATTAATAGAAACGTTGACACAGAAGAGAAGTGAATTTATTTTGCAAAGCTTCCTTACTGCTTGCTGCCTAGTCTGGTAGTGAAAACTAAATGGGAACAGTGTGGTGGGACCAAGGAATGTTTCATATTGCTCAGCAATGGCACAGTGGGAAATTCTTAACATATATAGATTCCTGATCAAAAGGACCCCAAGACTCCTGCAGCTGAGTGTGTGAGACACAGCAGAAGGGCCTGTAAGTGTGAAAGTAAGCCTTCCATCTTTGAGGGACTGCAGAAATGTATGCTTGATAGGGACCTTCCAAATTGTCATTTTCCTGTCCCAAAGCAAAGTCTTTGGCCATTCCTGAAAGGCAGCTACACTGACTGTTGATAAGAATATCACAGAAATTCTGTAGGAAATTTATCCCAGTACTTCACCCCTTTTTATCTATACTTTTTCTTCTCAATGCCTAACCTAAATCATATTCATCTTAAGCTTTTTCACTTTTGTCCTATCCATCACAGACTTCTAAGCATTTAGAAATTTTCAGGCAATTTCCTTCTTTTGTAAGCTAACAACCACTAAACATTTGAATATCACATGGGTCCTAGACATCTGTTTTCATATGGTCATGCTTTTGTTGCATAAATTCAATAATTAATAATCTCATAATAATATAATTATTAATCTCATTTTCAGATGATGCCACACACTTTATGCTGTCAGCTTTGTCAAAGGAACTGAGAAACTCACGTAATATATCATACATGGAACATAAACTAACACAGAAACCAGAGAACTTTAATTGCCCATTAATACTAGGAATTTCAATCTTTTTCTGTTAGGCTGTTGGTAACATTTTTTGGACTCTGCTCAGTTTCTGTTCTAAACTGAAATGGAGAGCTTTGTAGCAATGAACGGTGGTGGTGTCATGCTTTAGGATTTTCAGGATCTCACCTCACTACCTTTGTTCTGGATTTATCTCCTGAGAAAATCACACTTCCTCTCTAACTTGCTGCTGGTCTATTTTTTTCCCTTTTTGTTACAGCTTCTGCACTGTGACTTATCCAAAGGTGTCTTAATTCATATGCTTATGCTTATATGGTGTGCAGCCTCTCTCAAACCTACTTTTGAAGTGGTACTAGAAGCCTTTCATAGAGCTGGAGACATTGTTTCTGCAGCCTTTTGGAGTCCACTCTTGGTGAGGTTTGATTCATGAACCTCAGCTTCACAGCAGCCCCCAGGAACGAAATTGTTACAGCTATGAGGGAGGCAGAGGGTGCTCAGTGGTCTCCAGCTCCTTTAGGAAGAGCATGCCCTGCTCATTTGCCTTTTTTTGCAGGAGGAAACCCTCCAGTGTGTGGGAGTATTGAGTGCAAAAGTCCATAAGGAAACACCTAAACACAGGGAGGCTTTGCCCTGAATGTAGAACTCTTTAATTTAACATACAGGGCCAACTTTTCTCCCTGTGGCTTTTAAGCCAAGGTATTTGGTGTGTGTTCCAGACCATGTTTGTGTGCAGAGAGTAATGCTTCTGCTTCAAAACAAATTGAAATGAGTACCTGTCCAACCTTTTGTAGTTTCCCATGTGGGTGGGCTGGCTACACAACCAGCCTTGGACAGGGTGTGAGGTCTGTCTGCACACCTTCCACACACATTCACACAGAGCTGCTGGGCTGTGGCAGGCTGTAGGATGATGCTGGGAGCTCCTACGTAGGATGAAGTGGAAGGTCCAGAATGCATCAAGCCCCAAAGGTGAGCAGTGTGTGTCTGCAGTGGGATCCTTAATCCAATTTCTCTCCCAAAACAATACTATACCAAAAATAATTATGATAGAATTCTTCTACAGACTTATTTCATATTCGACCATGGATTTTGAAACCTCAGTTTCTGACTCTGTGGAATATGTTCCCAAGAGATTTAAATTCTGGGAGCAGCTGAATGTTTACCCTCTGATAGTTGAGTTTAGCACCTCAGAACAGAGGCACTCAAAATAACTCCTCACCCTGGAAAACTGGGAGCCCTGGGATCGCTCTAGTGCCAGTAAATGTTGAGCTCAGGATTTCCTGTTTTCACTGCAGTTTATGCGGATGGATGTCACAGATGATGTATTCCCTGAAAAGCCAGAGTTCTTAACAAGGTGGCTAAAAATAAGGATGTTAAATCTCAGGCATTTCAATGACTGCTTCATTTTGGACAATTTCACATAATTCAGAGCAACCATTTCTTCATATTTTTTCCAGATTATGGCGAGCAGTATGTTGTAGGCACTATCCCTCCCATATTGTTTGCTTAGCTTAATCCATAGCTACCAGTTTTTGCTTTTAAAGCATTATGGCCACAGTTCTTTCCTACCTTTGGGCAGTGTGTAGCACAAAAGTCCTGTTAAGCTCCTAGATGGCCAAAATATGTTACTAAATACTGAGACCTTTTTGTGCCTCTGCTCTACAAAACCTAAATATCAAATATCAACATTATTATATAATTATATTAAAGTATATCTGCATTATTTATAATTGTAACTATTACAAACCAAAGAGAAAATCCACAAACTATTTAAAAAATTAGGCAGTATTTTGGAAAGCAGAGGATGTTTTCATTCCCTAGTTAGGCAGAGGCTCTAGCACAGCTTAATTTTTGCAAGGATAATGCACAGGATGGGAACGTACAAGATTTCCACTGACAGCAATCTTTGTCAGAATTGGGTTTTGACTGGCTGTGAGCCATTTTAGATATCCAAATTAGTGACAACATAACTTATAAAACCGGGTTGGTAGCTCTTTTAGGCAACTTCCAAAATAGCCTTTGTCATATAAGAAAGATGGGGATGAATGTTTGAGCAGGGCCTGTTGCAATTACATGAGAGTTAATGGTTTTAAAGTGAAAGAGAATCAGGCTTAGATATAAGGAAGAAGTTTTGTCATTATGAGACGGATAAAACACCAGAACAGGTTGCCCAGAGAGGTTGTAGATTTCCCATCCCTGGAAACATTCAAGGTCAGGTTAGGGCTCTGGCAACCTGAGGTAGTTGAAGATGTCCCTGCACATTGCAGAGTGATGGACCAGATTGCTATTAAAAGTCACTTCCAGCCTAAAGGATTCTGTATAGTCTGTTTTCACTCAGACCAGCAAGATTGAGGGTATTTTTTTCAACATCAGTTCTCCTGTCTCTCTGAAGAAGACAATATTTATTCCTGTGTTTCTGTGGCTCCACTCTTCAATGTATCAGCAGTAAGCAACTGGAGCCATAGGGTGGCCACTGGATGCCAGTCTCCTGTTCGGGCAGCAGACTTTGCTTCCCCAGTCATTTTTTTATTCTTTTTTCTAACATCTCATGGAAAACAGCACATTTTTGTTTTGGTGAGATTCCACTGTTTTGTGGGCAAGTATAGATGTGATATTTACAGAAATCATAACGTACAACCCAGACTCATGAGGGCATCTGCCATGGCATGAGCTGCCACCATGGTAAGTGACATGGGGCAGTTAGAGCACATGGCCACCCCCTTGCTGACAGCACCATCCTGATTTCAAGGAGAAAGTTGTAGTATCCTTTCTTTCCATGGCACAATATTTTCTCCTACTGTACCCAGTCTAGCCTCAGTAGTGGCCTACAGATATGCAAAAACTCTTACATGGCAGAGAGCAATGAAAAAGCCTTGAGCTGGCTGCTACGATTTTTAAGGCTAAACTGGCTAGTCACATCTAGCACCTGTGACACCAACCCTGCTATCAGCTACACGTGGTGATCACCCCTCCCATAAGCCAGTTCAGTGTTAGCAGCTGGGGAGACCTTGCAGAGGGGGGATTTCCAGGGGTATTGCTGCAGAGCTGATTGCTTGGCATTGTCAAAAGGGCTCTCAACAGCCCTTTGCAGGTGAGAGCCACTCTCTCATCTGGTGCTGCACTAAGTACATCTCTCTGTTAACCCCTTTTAGCTGAGGCTACAAAAGGCTCAGGAGGAGCCCTTTGAACCCCTCCTGGGAGGTGTATTGCATAAGCAACAAGCAAGCATTTCTGAAACCAACCTCTTGTGCAGTCAAGGTCAAAAGAAAGATGGAGATATTCAGAAAAGATCACATGGTAAGTCACAGCCAAAATCTAGAGAAAATTTGCTTTCTGCACAAGGTAAAAGGAATGTACAATATTCCGAAAGGTTTGCTTTTTAAAGCAATATTATGCAACCCTGTTTAGCTTGTGTTCTGCACTACACTCAACATTTTGTTGCATAGTAGGATTCTCTCAACTGTTATTGTTTATTGTCTTCTGGCTGTATCATCTGTGGTGTATTTTCTTTTCCCAGGTTTATTCAAGTGCACATACAGGTACAATGCTAAGTGTGCTTAAAGAACCAGCTCCGAATTCTAACCTCAGACATAAAGGAAATATCTTTGATTTGAAATAGCTCTGTTTCAATTTTATACATCTCCCTGCACAACAAAGAATCCAAAACACTCTATGGCACTTAACAGTGTGGAACTCTACACCTTGGAAGAGCTGTTGAAATGTTACTATAGGTATCAATGCCTGCAAGTGGTTTGTAAGGCAAAACAAGTAGGTACTACTTCTGTCCCAAAGACAAGGTGATTGTGTTTAGAGCCTGTGTTTCTCAAGTATGATGTTTTAACTTTGACTACACAATTACCAGTATTGTAATCTTGAACTGGGGTAAAATTAGGGGATAGGGTTCAAAATCTGTATCCTAATATCTAAACTTCTCCAGAGGTGGATAATCTGTGAAATTTGGAGTGCTGGGCTGTTGTTAGGGTGCTGTGTCTGTTGGCTAAGATATGGTCCCCCAGAACTTGTGTTTGCAGAACTCAAAACCGTCTGGTTGTGAAATTCCAGCTCAGTCCTTGAGCCATGTTCTTCCTTTTAACCTTGCAGTGCAGTGAGTCCAACACACAGCAGATGTGTGTGTGGGGTGTAAAGAATGAGGGGGGCAGTGCTCAGATCTGTGTAGGCTCTTAGCGTTTTGTTCTTTGTGCTACCCTGTGACATCAATGACTGTGGAAATGGCCAGTCTGGGTTAAGAAAAGGATGAAATCATTTCCACTGCCCTTTCTAGCATCCTCAACACTTTGTCGTGCGACTTTGAAGTCCTCAATGCTAAAAAATCTTATCAGATATTTTACTATGATCAGACTGATGGCTTATTAAAATTTAGCCCTTCAGGAGATTTTGGTTTTGAGACTCAATAACTGAAACGCCAGAAATCACTAATCACTTCTGGAAATCTCCCCTAGCAAGTATGCACATAATAGGCACAAAACTGTATAAAAATTTAAGGGAAAGTGTGAGGGGATTGGAGGTGAAGTTAGAGAAGAGAAAGGCAGGACTTTTGTTCAAGCCAGGTATGCTGTTAGCAAACAAGGATGAAAAATAGCATTCACCCTGGAGGGCTGATTTTCACTCAATCTGTTTCTAATTCTGAAGTGATTTGTGGCAATTGTGTGCTGCCATAAGCCTGCTTATAACTATGTGCAATTGAATGTTGTGGGAGAGCACAAAAAACTGCTTCCTAGAGAGGGAAAGTTAAAGGTGATTTTAAAACATAGGGCTAGTTGGGAATCAGAAGATGCCCAAATCAAAGTTTGTTATTGTTTTTAAAAAATAATTTATTTCTCAATCAGAGCTTGAAGGGTTTTTTTTTTTATATTTAACTTTCAGTATAACATCAATGAGATGAAAGAGGCATGGTGATCTCTTCCTTGAATGCCTTGTGTCTCAGATTTAGGTGCACAAATTTCTGGTAAGATGGAAAAGCCTTTTCCCGTCTTGATGCATTAGGTGCAAGCAACTTCCCTAAACAGATTATCTGCAGTTTAGCAACATAAATGCCGCTCTAACCTCAGGATAATTCAGAGGACACTGATTTGAGTGCAGTAAATGGTCTCCTCCATAAAGCCACCCTTTCCAGACATAGGAAGCACATCTCGGGTGCTGACTGGAGCCTGGGGAGTTGAATGTATTCCCTATTGCCGCTTCATCTGCCTCAGAAACAAGAATCCCGAATTTCTGACCCTTTGTCCCATATCTCATTAAGCACTCCAGGCCTGTTTGTGGAGAGCTTTGATATGCAGAGAATTTGCAATGTGATAGGAGTCCATGCTGCACCACTTCTTCCAGTGAGCAGCGGAGCTGGGTTTTGATGTGAAATGTTGAGCTGAGTATGTGATGATCAAGCTCTTCATAACCCAAGTTTGTGGATTTCCAGATCTAAGCTCTTCATAACACAGTGTCTCACTGAGGTAAAGATTTGCAGCAGAAAAATTAGCTTATCTTTAACCTGGCCTTGTGGGTTGACAAAATTTGCATTTTGCAGAGCTTTTGTCTCAGTGCAAGTGTTGACAGAGTACTAGGATTCCTTTTTCTGTTTTTTAAATTCCTTTTCAAAATAGTCACAAAAGTTGGGGAGGGAGGAATTGCCAACCGTATTTTAAAGGAGCTGTAGCCATGGCAACAGAGGTACCTTCAGTTGCCAAGGTAACAAATGCAGCTCGACTGCCTTGCTGTACAGCCAGACAAATCTACTCATCATCTGTTGATTTTGAGATGATTTATAAATTGCTGACCGATTTTAGGCAGTTAAATCCATAAATCAAAATGTCTGTTAAAATGACCAATACACTGTACTATTTATGCATTATTTACCCCATTCTTATTTCACCAACTGGATTTTTTCCCCCTATCAATGTATCTAGGCTTTTTCCAGTCCTGGTTTTTCTTATTTATTGATTAGAACATGGATCTTTCATCAGAAAGAGAGGATTCATATTGCTGCTTGTAAATCTCATTTATCTGAGAAATTCTAGCCCCCTCCCATACCTCCCCTGCTCAGTCCTGCAGTCACTAAATGGAGCTTTATGTACTTCTGTCCTGAAACAACAAAATATGCTTTGCTAAAAATTTGCTAATGAATTAAATCAATACAATTTGGAATGAGTTCCATCTCAAACAATCAATACAGGCCCAGTGATGTACAACAGGCAGGCAGGTAAATTGGTCTAAATAAATTTACAATTGATTTTACTTTTAAAACCAAATTAGGACACTTACAGTCTTACCAAATAAGATCAACTGCAACTTATGCAAACAAGAATATTCCTGGTTTTGTCTTTTTGAATACTAGTAGTGAACCTGTTACTTTTTAAGGCTTAGTAACTTTTATTCCTGGGGTAATATGCACAGTTTCTTGGCCCAAAAGCATGGCTTGGCTATTATTAAAGCAGGTCATGTTTATTCATTTCTCCAATTGTTTTCGCTAGTAACTTGTGGTAGCCTCTGCTTGCTAATGAGCACTGAAGGATTGCATAATTCAGTGTAAGTTATGTAATAGGCTTGCCCTCCTGTGTCCTGGTATGGATGTGCATGAGGGCCAGACCTGCTTCTGAAGGCATTGCTGGGTTGGGTGGGCACACCAGCACCGTCTGCCTTTGTTTCCCTCTTTCCCATCTGAATTCCCCACTTTGCCACTGGTTTGTGTGCCCAAGGAAGAGCAGACCCTTGAAGGAGAATGCTTTTTGTCCAGGTGGGGCATTGTGCTGAGTCTACACTGCTTGATGCTGACAAGAAGATGTCCAGAGCCGTGCAGTCCAAGGTCATCAGAGCTGCATGGGCATAGAGGGCTTGGATCTGGAAGGAGCATAGCTGTGACAGTCTGCAGGATCTGCCGTTCCTAATCTGCTAATTTGGAGGTATTTCCCCTGCACTGATGACTCACCCAGAGACACGCGGCAGGCAAGTCACTGAGAGGGGAGCGAAATGTAGCTCTTGAGAAATATGCAGTGCCTGCTGCATTCATTGCCTGTGTCTCTAGCCATGATTTTTCAAGTTACACAAAGCTTGCAGTCTGAAACCAAGTAAAATTCTGAAAAGCTGAGTTGTAGAAAGTTCTCTCAGGTCTGCTAGTTTTAAGAAATGGTGTCAGCAATGCTGTAAGACTGACAAGGTTAAGGAAAAAACCCCATAGATACTTAGGTAGATGTCATGGGATTTAACATAGCCATTGGGTTTTAAAGGTGCTTATTTTCCATGAACAACGTATGCTTGCTCAAGAGCATGATGTTACAGTCCTCTGATCTAGTGTAATGACCATTAGCAGTTGTTCTCCTTGCTCAGAAAATCCTATTAATTCTTCACATGCATACACAAGTCATATTAGTATTAAAGATGAGCAAATCAGAGTTATTAGGTGGTGCTTTGCCCCCAGGCTTTTGGCATATCAGAAGTGACATCATTCTTACAAATCTTGGAAGTGAGAAGTGCCAAAAGGTGTATTTGTACAGACTGCTGAGGATCTTCTGGGGTTATTCAGAGTATTATAAGGGATTAATTTCTCTTCCTTTAAGAGACAATTCCAGAGTGAAATAATTTAATTCAATTTTTTTTAGCCTCATCACGCTTTCATTACATTATTCGTATTTAAGTGCTGCATAGTTTCGCTTGACCTTTTCCTCCTTGGTCAAAGTGCCCTTCAGATTGTTGCAAACCACTTTTTTGCCTCTCTAGTCTGTTGCTTAGCAGAGATGGGGATATTGAGTTGGTTCAGTTTTTCTCCTTAGTTTCAGCTATTCCAGCCTGCAGAAGTGTCTTTTGATTTTAGTGATGATTGCCTAAAAAATAAGGATTGGGAATGCTGGGACCTCTTCAAAGCTCAGTTTAGACTGTATATGTTTTTATTTTCAATATTAACCCTTAAATGTTATTGTTCTTATTGATGGGGATAATGAGATATCTTGCACAGACCTGTCTAAATTAGTAGAATGTTATAAAGGCTTTACTTCTCTATATCTCAGGTAAAAAAAATCTAATAAGTCTGCCACTTTGTCTGCCTTTCTAACCTACTCAACAAGAGCTCAAGTACAAGATGTTCTTGTCTGCTGCAAGTGACAGATTCTCTGCACTCACCCAGTCCTCCCTGCCAGACAGGGAACTGTATTGAGATAGTTGAGCTGCCTGAACATAAAGAATATCTGGAGCAACTCTGTGGCTCGTGGATGCAAGAAACACAATGAATTGCATTTATTACAGTGTCATGCTCTTCTAAGAGGACTTGGATCTCTGACTGGCTCTCTGGGATTAAGTATTTTCAACACTGACTGGAGTGTTTCTCTTAAAAGCTCTTGCTTAGGTTTCATGGTAGCCATGTGGGTGAACTTTCCCTGGGAGATGTTTGGAAAATGGCCACTGAAATTTCCTTAATCTCATGGGCCAGGGACCCTAGATATGCCATGGTCATTAGTGCTAAGAGCTAAAATAGAAGGTAATTGGGTCAAAATGGGGAAGCAGAGAAGTGTTATTTTGTAACACCTGCCTTTGTATTTTTCAAAAAACCCCATATAGTGGAAGGTGATCTGTCAGCAGTTTCAGAAAATGAGAGACTAACTCTTGATCTCCTGCAGAAAGGCGACACTGGAATTTGCTTTCATGCCAGACACAATGAATTTTATAACTGTTGATTTTTCAAACTTTTAAATGGCTGTTGGGCTGACTTTAGGCCACGGTCTTGCAAGCAGAAATTCTGGTAGAGCCTCTGGTTTATCACAAACATCTAGCACTTAGCAAAAGTGCTGGGGGTGGAAAAGAAGGTGGAGAATTCAAGTGTTTTAGCTAATGGTGATGAGTGGTGGCTGGGAGAGCTGGAAATCTCCCCTCCTTCTTGTGCTGTAAGTAGATGATCTGAGTCTTCAGTGCAGTCAGACTCTGCTTGGCATTGCCTTGTCTGCCTTATTTTGGCCGTCTTACCCCCTTACCTTTAGTAGATTTGTACGTGCAGTCAGTTTCTGCATTCTGGGATTCCTTTCTCATATGTGCCCGTGTGTGAAAGGGTTGCAGTAGTTGTTTTTAGGACCTTCTGCTATTTCAAATACAGAAATAGACTGGAGTCTTCTGAAAAGGGAATAAACTCTTATGCTACTAAGGACATGTATCGCTGGGTTATAAAAAGAGTGCTGATGCAAAGCCAGTCTGTAGCTTGGAAGACAAAATCTTTCTGCTCTCCACACTCTGGAAAAGATTACTATTGTTTGGAAGCAAAGAAATACAACATAGGCAGAAGATGGTGTGCCTAAATGGATTCTAGTGGGTAGATTTAGTATAAGGCATCTCTTTCATCTTACCAAATGAATTGTCAGAAGCTGTTTTTGTGTTTTTCTGACAGTCTTTTATTTGCCATGTGCACTGCAGCACAAATGCTAAATTCTCAGTACTGCCCTCAACAGGAGTTTCACCAGTACTGCAGTGAGTGTATCTCCTGTGGGAATACCTGCTGTATTTCAGCTGGCTAGTTTGGGGGTAAGTGAGCAGCACAGCCCGGCCAGATGCTTGGCTGGAGATGTTAATGTGTTCTGTGACCAAGGCTTACAGGGCGATTTGCACTAAAAAGAGCAAGTGCTTCAGGGGAGGGAGTGTTTCCATAGTCTGAGTGCAAAACTATGCTTTCAATTCTCTTGTTTCTTGCAGCCAATTTACCTTTATTTTGGGAATGTTGAGGAGCAGTGTGCATGTAAGTGTGAAGGAGCAAGAGATGAAAACAAGGAAACATGACATGGCGCTAATTAGCTTTCTGCTGCTTGGCAACAACTAAAAACTACCTGGAAGCAACAGGAGTAAGATTGAAAGGAAAAGCAGGTAGCTGAACTTGGGATTTGACCTTTTTTACTTATTTATTTATTTTTTTTAATCCTCTGCTCCTTACTCTTTCTTCAAGTTATAAATGGAAGAATAAGGATCTGAGTGAGATTTTTCCCTGTCTTTGCATGTTTACTTTGGGAACATACAACTGCCAAATGGTGTATGATCATAGTATACCAAGCCTTGTGCATTGAACACACAGTGAAGGTGTCACGAGATATGGTTTTCTTTTCCATATTGATGGAGATGTCTAGATACATATTACTTCATTAGCATCATAATTTTGCTTGCGTTTGGATACCTTATTTGTTTGCTTGGTTTATTTTCATTTTTTCCAGAAAAACAAATTGTGCAAATCTATATTTTTATATACCTTCCTCAGAGCCCTTTATGGATCTTTCAGGTAAGTCTAAAAAATGAAAATCTGTCTTATTTTTTCTCCTGGAAATCAGCAAGGTCAGGCCAGAAATGACCAGGTGCTCTGTGGCACTTTGAAAAGAATGGGAAAATAATATAATTATATTAGATATAACCTGCTTGAAATGAGAGATTGTTAAAGTAGAAAGCATGTTAAAATAAAATCTTCATCACCATTTTATGTAATCATCTAGAACATGCCACTGAGACTTAGAGAGGATTACAGGGACTCCCTGCAGCCAGGTTTGTGCCTGATGGCGTCTGCCTGGCTCCCTGGACTGCCTGGAGCTGATGCTCAGCCCACATCCCCTGCGATGTCTCAGTGAGGGGTGTCTGGCTCTCCTTTCACACACCTGCCCTCTGCTGATCCAGCTGTCCCTTGCACCATGGAATTAGATTAGTCACTTTTATGCCTTTACCATTTGTAAGTGACACGTTAATTTTTGGTCTGATCCCTACTGCACAAGGCATACTTTTGGCAGGCTTTGATATTAATGCTTTGTAGAATCTCAGATGTGTGAGGCTGCCTACCAGATGTCAGAAACGAGTGGCTTTTTTCATTCATTATGATGGGCTTTGTTGCTTTAAAGAAAAAAAAAGTGGCCAGGTCAAGGGTACATTTGTGTGAAAAGAACATCAAATGCAACCAGCCTACCATGAAATTAAAGAAAAATTCTTTGGGCTTGGAAAACAAAACACTAGTGAGGAAAGCAAAGCATTCCTGGAAGATTTGTAGACCAGTGTTAGGTTTTGGTATTCAGTGCTCTTCCCTAGAAATCAGTGTTTCAGCTGTGAGGTGACATTGGCAGCAGACATAGAAGGAGCAGCTCGCTGGGTTTGGTCCTTCCGAACCCTTAATCCTGATGGCACTGCAAGTCACACTCTGGCTGTTGGGTTCTGTGCCTGGGGCAAGGTGTGGTAAGGCAGTGGAATTCCTGAATGAAAGCCCAACTTGAGACACTGTGTCTGAAAGTTCCACAGTGCTGAGTATTAAATCTTATAAATGGAATCCTATTACTTTGTCTGTCATCTCACCTGCTGTTAGGGAGGTTCTGATCTGCTCACACAAACCCCAGTCCAGCAGAACCTATTTCTACAGAGTTGAGCCAAACTGCAAAACTGGCCTTTCAGTTTCAACTAATAACTTTTTGCACTTAATTACTTGTAGGTTTTTGACCTAATTGAAGTGGGGGAATGGCAGGTAGTTGGAGAGGGGAGAAGAAAAAGATGGTGTTCTGCTCACTTTCCCCTAGAACTCACTGGCAAAGAGTAATATTGTGTTAAATAGCTTTTCCCATGAGACTATCTCAAAATGATTTACAAAAGAGGCTAGCATTAATGCCCCATTCCATGCTTGGCGTGGATCGAGCTGCAAAGATGAAATTGTATTTGCTCACTAGTAAGGTACATGTGCTTCTAGGAAATAAATAAACACAATCCGGAATGCAGTGTGGAACACAGATACGGCAAAAACGTCCCTTGAGTGCAGGTATTGCTTTTAAGCTGCAATGTTGGTGAGCGTTCAGGCATGACTAAACGTGATTCATTAAGTCTGTTTCTTTGAAAATTCTGTTCAGATAGAACTAGAAATGGGGCAGGAGCCAAGCAACTTCCAAATACCGGAGCACAGTGGATTCTGATGCCTCTATTCATTTGCTGCATTATTGGTACAGCTTAATAGAACTGTGAAAGAAAAGGAGAATGTCAGTCTTTAGTAGCTTTAGCCTGCTAGACAGGTATTGAGTCTAGGGTCATTCAGAAAACCAAATTCTTTAGTCCATTTCCTGCTGATTTAAAACTGGGACAAGAGCACTCTTCTGCACCTCCAAGGATGTCATGACTCTGAGAAAGAATAGGGCCTGCTGCCTTATTTTTCCCTGACTCATTATTTAAAGAACTGGTGAGATTGGTAAAAGATACAGGCTTCACGTCACAATTTCAAGTGTAGACTTGTGACTTACTTAAAAGGACCAATGAAGTGGGTCAAGAGAGCTTTGGGTTTTATTCTCATTATGATTCTAAAACTAGAAGATTTAAGGAAAGAACTTTGTGTTTGAGGCTGCATTCAGGGTTCAACTCTAGGCTGTGGCCTTAAAATCAGTATGTTCACCTCAGACCAAATTAAGGTGAAAAAGGACATTGGCAAGATAACAGGAATATCACAACAGGAGATCATGTAGCCCCTTAAGAAACCAATTCCCAAGTAGCTAATAATGAGTGGCAAGACTGGTGGGAGAGCAAGGACAAACTCTATGTTCTGTGTTTATGAATCTGCTCACTTGCTCTATCCTGGAATAAAAATCAAGTTTTGCTGGTGTGCAGAATAGAACTTTTGGAAATAGGTAGAGACATTGCAAACTGGATGATACAATTTTCTTGTCAGGCTGTTCTTCTAGCTTGGGCATCAAGCTATTCATAATAGACTTCTTTGTCATAGAGGGTTATATTTACAAAGCAGTGTGCACACTTTTTTATCTCTTAACCTGGGGACAAAAGTAAGGTGCTCCTTTTAAAGAGGCTAAACAGAAAAACCAGTGTGGAGTTTGCTTATTGCACAGAAGTATGTGTTTAGAAGCATTCAAACACAACTGAAGGACTGCTTCCCTTTGTGGTGAATTTATTCCTATTCACATGGAATAATAAGAAACCCTTGTATATAATGACTTTTGAAATTTATATATATATATTTTTTTAGTCACTTTCCAGGGGAGATGAATTTACTCTGAAGTGATTTGCCTGAGTGAAATAAGAAGCTCCTTGAAGAGTCAGGAGCTACATGCAGGTCCTTGGAGTTCAGTGCTTTAGCTGCAAGACTACTATACTCGTCATGTTTTCCTCCTTTCAGCAAAAATATCTGTGTAGGCCACAGTCATGCTGTTTTTGAAATTGGTGGATAATTTGTGGCTTGTTTCAGTGGTTAGAAAATTCAGCTTCTGGTGTCCATGGAGCAGTGAATTGTGTGTTCTGGCCAAAGCTGTTTTATATCATTAGAACAGTTGTGAACTGTTCATTATTGAGCCAGACTCTCATAAAAACTCAGTCCATAGCATTTTCCTTTCTTGTTATGTGTTTGACACGGAGTTTACAGTGCATAGAAACTTTTTCCTTTTTACTTGTCAACAATTAACTACATTTTGAAGCAGCTGTTGAAGTGATCCCAAAAATGTGAGTTGCTGCAGAGATAGAGAGATATCTTTGTGTCATGGGAGCAGGTTGGTGATGGGTAAAAACACCAGGCAACTCATCTGGGATCAACCTGTACCCAGGAATAGAGACAAAGCTCTTGCATCTGCAAAAGCAGCAGGGACCTCTGCAGACCCCACATCTTTCTGTTGAAGTGGAAATTTGGTATCCTATGAGAACAGAACTAGTGAAAGCCATTTATCACAGTTTTAGGTAGGGTAGCACAAGCTTACAGAGGTATTCGTCTAAACCACTACCCAGACTTAGTAGCTTGGTTAATTCACTTGCTTCTGAAGAGTAACTGTCAAATATTTTGTTTTACCAGCCTGAGGACTAGAATGTCAAGTGAGTCCTGGTTTCATCCCCTTTCCAGTGTCCTATTTTGCCAGGGAATATGCACTCAAATACACATAGCCAGAAATACTGTTCCTTCATGGTCGGGGAATACCTAACCTTTTAAAATAGATTCCTGACTCTCATGCTGTGGGTTTCTTGAGGGCAGAACATGATGTCCCATATGTATGAGGGACTGCTGAGAAATACCATCAGTGAGACAGGCAGTGAATTCCTGGGCACAGTCAGGACTGGATAATGCCAGTGATGGAGAAAAGCAGCCAGTTCCTGGTGGGAGAGCGGTGGGGAGCTGGAAGTTGTTTATTTTTTTGCAAGGGGAAAGAGAGGCACAGTTAAAATAAAGATACATAAACAATTCCTGCTAGCCAATTCCCATTTCACAATTCATATAGCAAGTTGGCATTATTGCCTTGATCTTCAAAATACTGGCTTTCATGTGTTTTTTAAGTCTGTGCAACAAAGATATCTGTATCTTCCTCTGTTGTTCGCCAGTTTATGCTGAACTCCAATACCCTTGAGAGAACAAATGCCACAACAGCAGGTTTATAGTGTCATTTGGGTTTTGGTTATGCATATAAAGTCCAAGGCCTTTTCCTTTATTAGGGTACAGCTGGCATTAGTTTTACACCAGCCAAACTAGGGCATTCGACAGCAGGTAGCAGAAGGCAGAAACCTCACAGCTATTGCTTTGTCTGTGTACTGATCATCTTGATAAACTGGGAGAAATATGTAAGCTTAATAACTCTTCATGATCTCATGTGTCCGTTTTCTTTAATGAAGCTCCAGAACCATCTGCACTGATCTTCGTCTGAGGTAACTCATCCCTCCTAGCTGTAACCAGGAGAAGTCCCAGTGTTTTCCCAGTGTGCTGTACTCTTGGTAATCCCTGTTAAATTGGAATTGGTGATGGTGTGGAGAGGAGGAGGGGTCACTGAAACAGGGCCAAAACTGCTGAAACTGTATACACAAAAATTAATTTGACAGCGGATACAGCAACCCCTCAGAAGTCTTCAGACTTGCTGAACCCCATCTCTCAACAGAGAGGTTCAACCAGCTCTCTCTGATCCACAAGTTCTCATTTCAAATGCCTTCTGCCTGATGCCATCCACCACCTCCCAGCATCCTGCATATTTGCAGATATCGTCACAGAAAATTGATGTCACGCAATGATGTGAGAAATTCTGCATTCGATAAATTGTTGTGTGACTCCATTTAAGAAAAATGTTCTTTCCTTAATGTTCCTTGAAGCCACAGCAGAATTTCCAGCAGTGTGGAGTTTGGCATGAGGGTCACTAATAGCCAGAGGCGCTCAGTGTGGAACTGAAGTGGCGATTTCTGTGCCTTGTGTGGTGAGGGAGCAGCAGAGAAGGGTGGGCTGTCTGCGAATATACTCTGGAGCAGTGAGCATACACAGGGGAATTGGAGTGTAAGTAAGTGGTGGGACACATTCCATTTGCTTGTTTGTGTTCAGTGTGAAAAGGGCTAGAAAAGGTGCATTATCTTTTTATGTGAGCTTCATGTTTGTTGTGGGTTCAGCTTCCTGACAGGAGAACAAACCGTGGCTGCACTGTGTTTTGCTCAGGGCTGTGTAATCCTGAGCAGTGACACACACGTTCAGGCACTGTGGTGTGTACACCTGATGGCACATGGAGCACGCTCCCATTATTCCTTGGAAAGCTGCTCGGTACTGCTGAGCTGGAGTGTGTGCAGCGATACAAAAACACCAACCCTTGCCACATGTAGTAAAGCAGGGAACAGGCCAGTTAAAAAGGGAATTAAGCTCACTGAATGGTGGGGTAATAAAACATAATCCAGCTTTCCAGAGAAATCTACAGTTAGCACA
This sequence comes from Nicator chloris, assembly GCA_013400495.1. Classification (NCBI taxonomy): domain Eukaryota; kingdom Metazoa; phylum Chordata; class Aves; order Passeriformes; family Pycnonotidae; genus Nicator; species Nicator chloris. The sequence goes on along the minus strand of WAAE01020242.1, from coordinate 194,750 downwards.
TTACCACCTGGTAACTCTGGAGAGAGGTCTTCTCAGTATGTACTCATTTTCCCTTTCTCCTCACTTTCCTGTGTTTGATTATAGTGAGGAGCCCCCACAGCAGACCATTAATGCACTGAGGAGTGGTTAGTTATATTTTAAGATGTTTAGGGATAGATATTTTATTTTTCCAAGACATTTCATGTGTTAGGTGACAACAATCCTTATGCAGCCCATAAAAAACCCCCAAACAAAACAACAGAGCTTTGGCCTTGTCTGCATCTTTATAGATTGGCAAGACAAAATAAGGGTCCATTTGGGTACCACAGCAGCGATGCTGTTCAGCATTTTATTACTTCCGATGCTCAAAGCAATTTATGTGGATTTAAGTGACTGTTGACAAGGTGATCCTTACAATTTACTTCTGAGATTGCTGGATAACTGCTGTAACCTCATGTGACAGACCAGGAAAAGGAAATGGGTGAGGAGCAACATTAAACCTGGGATTAAGAGAAAACCAGATCATTCCAGCTCATCTTCTGTTGCTCCAGATAGTGTTTCATTTCAGTTCCTGGTTTTAAACACCAAAGAGCTGCACTTAGAGTATAAGTACAGGCAATGAGATAACTTAATAGCAAAGCTATTTGGAGCAACTAAAAATCACAGCAAAATTGCAAAACGATCTCTTGGAAAAAGTAAACATCCCAGAAATCAGCAATCAGAAAAAATCAGAGGAAGTGCTGAATTTGCATCTTACAGGGTCCGCAATAGAAGCCACTGTGAGCTTTGTGTTAAAGTCATGCCCTGCAGAACCAGAAGCTCTGAAGGACCCACAAGGGGTGTTTGGTGGCCTGGCCTGAACAAGTTGCACTGTCGCTATAATTACAGTGAATTTCTCTCCAGACTGGGCACTTTGAGCATGTATTAAGTGTGCTGCCAAAGTGCAAACTGTGATCCGTTTGTAAGTTATTTTCTGGCTTGCTAAAGGAGCCATCTTAGCAGGAGCTTGTAAATATGGCTTATCCTGTTGAGATTCCATTTCCTGGACCCTTACAGTCAGAATTGCTTTTACAAACCAGCAGTTTCCCTCAGCTGGCACTGCTGCATTATTAATATGCTTGCCTTGCTCCAGGAAGATACTTTTCCAGTGTAAGATGAAGTTTAGGTGACAGGCTTTCATGACTGCCCTCCCCTACCCCCACATAAGCTGCTGCTACTGGCTGGAATTTTAAGCTTTTATATTTAATCATTAAATTTGCATCATCTGCTATAACTTAAGCCTTGATGGATGGGCTATTGCAAGTACAGTATTGGCCAGGCTGCTCAAGCATGTTATCATCTGCATACATATTGCTGGGTGCTGCACTCCACATGTGTCCCCCTGGATTTAAATTAAACTTGCCTTCCAGTTGTTGTTATTCCAGAAAAAGCCAGGAAGACAAAGTATATTAAGACTGCTGTTATGATTAACAATAAATTTTCTTTGTTATTGACAAAATAATTACTACTACTTAGTAAATGCACACAGTAATACACCCTGGCAGGAAGAACATCTCTAGAGAGATGACTTGGAAGAGAAGCCCAGAAAAGCAAAAAGATTTGCTGAGCTCTCGCAGCAGGAGGTTAATGGCAGAACCTGCTGGTCTCCTGACCTGGCAGGGCAAGAAACAGGTGTCTGGAATGGATTCAGTTACCAGAAGTTGCACTGGTTTTTTTCAACTTTGGTGTCATTAAAAAAGGATTTAATGTGAGGTAACGTGGCTTTGTGCACAGGATGGAGGAGGAGTTATAAATAGCCTTGTCTTGCATTGTACTGCACCTTCTCTCTGTGGATATTGAAGCACCTGACAGATTAATTAAGACGCACGACTCTCATAGGAGAGCCGTAAAGCATGAAAAGCTGTTGAGTTACCCAAAGCCTAATGACTTTTGCCGGTCATCTGAGGTGCATCTCTAGGTGACTGGGAGCACCCTTAAACCACTGCCACTGCAAAGAAGGGTTCATTGGTGTAAATCCACATGAGCATATTTAAATCATAAGGGTGGTTATTAAGTCCTCTACTTGGAAGTGGTGACACGCCAAGCTGTACATGATGGTACACGATGGTTTGGAGGCACATTCGGGTAATCCCACTGCAACAGGTGTCCTTTTCTAGAGGGAAACAATGGATGCCAAGCGGCTAAAGGCCATGTTCTAAAATGAGCTTGGCTCTGGTTTCACTCTGGCCAGACTTTCAGGTTGCACCCAGAACACTAGGGGGTACTCTTAGCTTTTCTCCTGCAATGGGAGCTGAGGTTTTGCTGTTCCCTGTTGATAGGGATGAGTCATTCAGAAAATTCTGGGTTTGCTCAAATTTGCAGGTGATGACAATCCCTAGAAATAGATTAAAAGACTTGAGGGTGTCAGCTGGGATTTTTGTAAGTGAACCTAAGTGGATTAGGGACCCAGCACTCTTCACAGGTAAGTGGGATGGGGTGTGTGATTTCTGAAGATTCCCTGTAAAATCTGACTCTGCCTACTTATGCAAAATGCAAGGAGATGTATTCAGGTGTTGTGAAATAATGGAAAACAGGAATCTAATGTGAGAATCCAGTCATGAATTTTATTCCTCTATATCTACTCTTGCATTCTGTGGCAGACTATGAACAGCTACTTCTTGGATGTCATTTTCTAAAGGTTCTGTGAGAAAACTGGGCCAGGAATAGCACCAGCAGACAGAAACATCAGACATCCTCTCCAGCATGTAGTGAAAGACTGAGTGACTTAGCAACATGGGATTCCAGTTTCTCATGAAAGGATACCTGCTGTGGACTCAAAAAAAAAAAAAAAAAAAGGAGGGTGTGGGGGAGGCTTGATTTGCCTGGGTAGCTGCTGATCAGCATTACTGGGAGCTTGTGAGTGCATTAGGGAAAGATCGTGTCCTGAGGTCTGCAGAGCTGTCACGAAGGAAGTGTCAGGGTGCCCAGGCAAGCAGAATCCACACAAGGGGATCTGCGGGGTTGCCGCTCTGGCAGCACGGACGACTGGAGTTGTCACTTTGGGGTAATGTGATGTATGCATTAAAAGGGGGAAAAACAGCTGCAACAAAAAACCTCCCTAAAACCCCTGTCAACAGCAAACACTAGTCTTTAAGCCTTGTACACAATACGTGACACAATTATTTATTTTTAATGCCGGTGTGCTCACCCCTCTTCCTCCCTGCTCATGCCTCCTCCTTTCCTGTCTTCTTGGCTGTGTCCATGGAGAACAGCACTCCCAACAGGCTTGCATCTGTCAGATTCTCCTGTCCTGGACTGCCCCTTCCCTTTCTGCCATTTGTTTGAGTTTTGATCCAGGGCAGTTGGAAGCCTTGCCCCTCACATGTTGTTTCAAAGTGCCAGGGACAGAAGATATGCTGCAGGCTTAGGGTATGATCCAAAGCCATTTGGCCTTTTGGATCAAACCTTTTTCTGTTTTAAAAACTGGCAGCAAGGCTTGGGACTGTGCTGAGCAAGTGTGGCTTCAGGCCACTGATTTATTTGTATTTATGATGTACCCATCCATGTAGCTGTGGTGGCACTAAGCTCTCAGGTCTGATGGATTTCTCAAGGAGAATGCAGGCAGAAGGCTTTTAAAAGAAAACATTTTCTCCCTTTTCTTCTTTCTTAACAAATTGGATGTTGAGAGAAAAAAGGTAGCATCTAAATTACAGCCAGGTCAATGTGGCTGCTTTAAAGAGATGAAGAAAATATGGAGCAAGAGTGAGGAGCTTTGGGCTCTGAGTCTTTCAAGACCTAACTCTAACCTTGCTTTTCCCATGACTTCTAGGTCATTCCTTATCACAGTCCTCTTCTCTCAACTCCTTACACTTCTACTTGCCAGAAAATGGTTCTTGTTTCTATTATTTCAAAATATGGCTGGTGAAGGCTTTGTCAGGCTTTTCTAGGTACTTTCCAAAGACGAAAGGCCTTGCTGCTGTGATATGGGAAGCAAAATCCAGTTCCCAGGCTAGCAGCACCTGGGGGAGCCTGCATATCCTTGTCTCCATGAAGTGAGACTGGACACATCTAATTTCTCTCTCCTCCTCAGCCCTGCTGGGATGGCCAGGCAGAACTCACCAATATCCTTAGGGAATAGGGTTTATGTTAGCAGGGCTCCTGGGGATTTCAAGCATCCCTTTTATGCTTTAGCAGAGCTGGAGCAGTGTGCTGTGGGTCAGCCTGAGGTTGGCTGTGGTTTTAAAATGTCTCTGAGAGCATCCTCCTGCTGTGAAGGAGCAGGGGCTGTCTGTGGTGCCATTCCCCCACACCCAAGCCCTGTTTATGTTGCATCTTCAGGACAGAAAGAAGAGCCTCTTTCTTCTTAATTACATTTAATCAATGAAGGAAAGTCCAAAGTAGGCAGGATATCCACTGGATTGGCTCAGGAATTCTGCAGGCAGGCTCTCTGCTGCAGTTCTCATGCCCGTTTTTACAAATCTATCTCAATTATCATATGCAGCATTTTCCCCTTCCCCTCTGACTTTTGCACAGACTGCCTATGGTAGCAGATTTTGCAGTACTTCAGAAAAACATCTTTCCTCCCTTTTCCTTCATTCCCATTCCTTGTTTTTTCTTTATTATTTCAAACAGTAGCTTAACAAAGACCTCCAAATCCAGGGTTTCTGAGGGAGAACTGAAGGAAGAAAGTTATGTTTTTTACAAGCAGTGAAGTTGTTTAGCTGTCTTTGTTCTTCCATTAGCTGAAGCCCCAAAATGGACCACATAATTTAAAGGAAATAAATCTGAAATCAAATCATAGAAGTATCAGGGAATCAGGGATAGATATTTGGCATAGGCTCTTCACATCAAACCAAGATAACAAATCAGAACAAAGAGGAGAAAGTTATTGCTTTCGTTTGTCTGCGCTGTTCATATGAATGTCACAGATTAATATATTTTACAGGATTTGGAAGGCTTTCAAAAGCCAGCATTGCAGTAGGATCATCCCTATAGCAATATTTCAAAACAGCTGTTACTAGAAGAATAATATGAAGCATGATTTCCAATTAGCTCCAAGTTTCTCTGTTCAACCTAATCTCCTCTGATATTCCATCTCAGTATTAAATGCTTGCTTAGATTGATAAAGGGCAGAAGAACTGAGCAATAGCTTATCTACCAAACACATTTTGGACTTCCACTCTTCTTCTTTCCAATATTTATAGTAACTCTTACAAAATTAGCAGATCTATTTCATTTTAGAAGCAGATTTTCATATTCAGTTGCCTACAACTCTTGCAGGGTAACATGAACATTCAGCTGCTTTCCCAAAACTGATGTCGCTTAGGCAGTGTGAGGACTTAAATGTTCAGCTATCCTTTTCCATTCTCAGCTCCCAAGCAAGCACAGATACTATTTTTACATGGAAAAATGAATCTGATGTATTAAAACAATAAAGACACACTAATACTGAAGGACCCAAACCTAATTTTTTCTCTATAAAAGACATTGTTGCCAACCATAAAGGTTTCATTGGAAATTGAGCGGTGACGTTGCACACAGCCCTTTCCAATTCCAGCAAAATGATCATTAAGTAGAAACCCATTTATAAAACTTCTGTGGTACAAGACCAAGACCTGTGGACTGAATTTTACATGCAGCAAGATGAGGCACCCAACTGACAGGGGGAATGTGTACAGCACTTGCAAAAAGTTCGGGTTCACCTTGCTTTGTATTGTTATGCTGGGCAGACAACTAAAAAGGAATTTTGCAGCTTTTGGCCAAAATGTTTCTGCTGTTAATAAAGCAAAAACATTCTATTTTATTTCAGTATGCAGACTAGAGACCAGTGCAAGTAATTTTAGATATAATTACATTTTAGTGACAGTTTAAATTCACAATTCATATTGTGAAGCCATCCTCCCTAGCAATCTACCTTCAAGATATGAATAAATGCACAGATATATTCTAGAGTATTAAAACAAGAATAGGTTGCTTCTCTTAGAAAAGCAGATTCCATTTTGAAATAGAAAAGCTCTTTTTTAACTTCAGAAAACTTTTTTTAAGCTTTTTTAAAATTGAAACATACATTGAAGGTTTTATGGAAAGGCACGTTACTTACAGAGAAAATTAGAATTTTTTTATTATGAAACTAAATACATGAAAGTCATCATTTACTCATGTAAGTTTTCTTTTTCTGTTCAAAACCATTCTTAATGCTACATTTTCCTAATTTTTAAGCTGCATTGAATAGCAATTTTAATATTGGCAGAGCACGTGGCTCATCTCTAAGTGATACCAGTGCACCTTCATAATGAAATTGCTTGGAAAGCAAAGATTTTGGAATGGATTTGAGGCATTCATGATCTAAGATGGGGGCAAGATGTGAAGGGAGTGAATTATTTGTGGTGCTTTGGGGGTTTTGTGTCTGAAGCTCCATTGTGTTGATTTATAGTGGCTGACAATCGGACTTGGTACAATGAAAACTTCTGGTAAAATCTCCTCCTTGGTTGAGCTCTCCGATTTTTGCAGTCTCCAGTGAGTAGGCTAGAAATGATTGTTTCCCCCTGCTGCCTCTTTTTATTCTAGAATTTTGGGCTTTTGATAAAGATACAGTGGTCAGCCCATCTTGCCCTGTATTTGTTATCCTCTTTCCTTGCCTATGCTTTCTTGGGTTCCCTCTGGTGTTTTGTGCCAGTCCCCTGGCTCTGCTAATCATAGCATTGCCTTCCCTTCTCTCTCTGCTCCCAGTCAGAATTCCCTGCCTTCCACCTGCTTCGAGAAAGTGCTGCTGCTGCTTAATAGGAGCTTCAGTGGTGCTGTGAATTCAGCTGGCTTTCAGCACCTAGTTAACACTCTGCTAAACGTTTCAGAACACGGAATGCAAGGACTGGTGCTGGCCTTGCTGAAATGCCTTTCTAATTAGGAGCCAGGTGCCACACCGGGCAGTCAAGGTGACAACAGAGAATGAATTTGAAGGTAAACATGTAGCTTTCAAATTTTAGATGATGTCTTGTGTTCTAGGAGAATATTAAGAATTCAAGCTAGGATTGATAACTTTCATCTTAGCTGGCAGGTTTAATTCTTATGGTTTAGAACGTATTTTTAAGTCCTTGCATGGATATCACTGCTGCTATACTTACAGGTAGACTGTGTTTTAACAAGTTATTTATGTCAAGCCATTTGGCCAGGCTGAGGACATAAGTTAATTACTTGTTTTGTCTCCAGAATGACTGCAATGACCTTGGTCATGAATCTCCCTAGAGTGATGGAAATGAGTTCTTTAAACAAGGAAACAAACTTCAGTCATGCCTTTACTTCTTCCCGTGAATGACTTGGCTCAAGGAAGAAACCGAGGCACTAGGAAAGTACCATTTCCAGCAGCTGTCTAAAGACAGCTGTAAGTAAATAAACTGAAATGAGTTAATTGGAACTAAAGCCAGGTTTTTGATTTTTGGCCTTGTAATTTAATGACAAAATCTTTCTTCCTTATAGTAGGTAGAGATGTACGTCTGTTTCTATATACCTTGGAAAGAAAGATAGCTTTCAAATGCAACCATATCTAGAATGTGAGTCTGTGCTACTGCATTGACATTGGCCTGAGTCTGTAAAATGTCTGACAGACCCACATCTCTGTGGCTTTAAAAAATATCTATATCTCCATCACTTCCTACACATGAAATATGTATTTTTACAAAGCATACAATCCAGTCTGTTATTGTGCTGTCCTGTTCAAAGGAACTCTTAGGGCTGTGACTGCCTGCTACGTACCTTTGAGTCTCCTTGAGTACTGTAATATCTTCTTGTTACTTTTTGTGTTGCTTAAAATAAACCCCAAACAGATTTAAAAAAAACAATCCTGAAAAACTCCGATTAGGTAATGCTGTTATAAATTACCTTAGCTCACGGCCCAAGAAGCAGTGCATAATGTCCTCTTCCATGCTAGCCTCCTCCTCACTTCAAGATCCTCCCACCCACAAAAGCCTCTAATGAAGTAAGTACACAGTCACTCAAAGTGCTGGGCCAAGACTCAGATGATGGAAAGGCTTTTTCATAGCTCTGCAACAAACTTCCTTCTGGCAGTGTTTTGGTCTATTTTCAATACTTACTGGTAAAATGTGATTCATACTACTTCTGTTTTTCTTACCTTTTGACAGGCCTATGCAGACTTTAAACTCTAGATATAGATCATATCTCACTATGTCTTGCTATGCTTATAACTGCATTGATCATCTGTCTGGGAAAGATGCTGTCAGTAATAAATGCAGCAGCTAATTGCAATAAAATGTCTCATTCATGTTGGCACAGGCAAAGGTTCATGTCATAATCAGGGTGGAATTCAAAGGAGGAAGCAGCAGGCAAGGAGCTTGGGAAAGGACCTATAGATGGAAGTGATTTCCATACTGAGAACTGTTTTACATCTGAAGCTGTTTGTTACACTTTCATGCTGCATTATCAACACCCCGCCAAATCACAGTCCAGACCTTTCTAGCTTGTAGTGTTTTGAGCTTTTAGTACAGATGATCTTGCAAATTAAAACCAGTTGACGGGAAAGCTTAGGTCTGTTCTTGGCAACAGGATTTCATAAAAAACACTCTTTCTAGCAAAAAGGGAACTATAGCCAAGAATTATAACTGCTGTCATCAGCTTTTATAGCCAGACAGTTTCTATCATACTGTTTATTCCCATTCACCATAGGGGAGAAGCAATAATAATCAATAAATATTAGTGTTTGCAAGCATTTTAAGGGTTGTGGGTTTTTTATATATTGAATGATTAGAAAAGAAGGTTATTATAACAAAGAATAGCAAACAACCCTATAGAACTGCCCATGTTTCTTGCACTGCTTCTAGTAGCTCTGTGTTTCAAAAACAACAACAAAAAGGATAGAACAATATGGGTCTGATAGTGACCTGTCACTTTTTCATAGGTCTAACAGTATGATGAAAATGTGTCCATGAGAAGTAGATCCAACAGATAAATCGCAAACATAGTGGTGTTTCCTTGAAGAACAACTACACTGGTCTTCAGCATAGGCTTTGAACACTCCTGCCTCCTTCCTGTCCTTTCCCTTTTCTGCAATGCTTGTGAGCTCAGTATGAAACCATGCCCTGCCATGGCTCTGTATCCTATGGTTTTGAATAGAATTGTTTTCTTCAAAAGGTGAGGTGAACAGCTACATGTTTTGTTGAATATCTGCAGACTGCAGAAAAGACAGAAGACCAGTTTTCTGCAGGCTGCAAATCAACCTAGTTCCACTTCCTTCAGCAATCATGATTATTTAAACAAGAGCAAGTGGCTTTTTCTCCTTAACTTTCTGTTATGAAAGCTACTGAGTACCCAGATACACTTTCCCCTCCTTGCAACCATTAGATTTGCTTCAAGAACCAAATATAGAGCCTTGTCTTCAGGACAGGATTGTATCTTGCATATTGTAATGTCTTGGTCTTTCTTTTTTCAACCATGACTACAAAAAGATGATTTTTTTTGGCTCCTAATTAAATCAAGATTTTATAAGCTATTCCAGGAAACTGTTGATATCATAAATTATCAGTTTCATTAAAGAACAACTGCAATGACACATTTTCAGGAACAGTAGCAAATGTTGGGTCCCAGCACACTGCGACACAAAGTTTAGAGTTCAGGTTTTTTTGCTTAGAAAAACTGTCTGTTTATGGAAACTTAGCTTGGGAAATGCCCTATGAATGGGAAGCAGTAAGAAATTGTGCCTCCTTGGAATATTTTGCCTCTGAAAGCACTCAACATCAAAGCTGCAATTGTAGTATTAACGTTTTATTATAATAGTAATAATATTTTTGCATCTTATGTTAAGATGACCTACTGCAGATGGACTTAAGGTCTATCCAGTATTTAGATGCAGAGGATTCTCCCTGCTGGAGTGTGAAGCATCTTTTGGAGATGTCTGGGATCAGATTTCATTGGGAAGTAGCTCCTTCTGAAGAGACTGTGGCATTGCTAAATTCAACACACTCCAGCTTTGTGTTGAAAAGCTAAGGGAGGGTTCCTGAGAGAATTTTAAAGATTTGAAGAAGAATAAGGGGAGTGCTTCTTGACCAAGGAAAGACAAGCTGTTCCAGTTAAAAAGAGAAGAGTAAGGCAGAGGTAGAAGAAAAGACTTACGGGATATCAGGGACAAAGAGGAGGAGCTCAGGAGAAACTGAGAACAGGCAAAGGTCTGAGCCACAGGCAAGGAAGGGAAGAATCTGCAGAGTGTGAGCAGGCTCAAAATAAGAGACTCGAGAAAGAAAAGTAAGCTTGAATTCAGTGTTGCTACTTCCCAGTGGGAAACAAAGCCTTCTTAAAGCGCAGGGTAGGAATAAGGGGACTGAGTGGAAGAGTGCGATGAAAATGACAGCAAGACTGAGGAGCAGAATTCATAGGAGACTGAGCAGGTGAAGGGCAGGAGATGATAGTCATGTTGTGACAGAGTGCTAGCAATAGCACTGGAGGGGTGCTTGGAATAGAATGGAAACAGAGAAGCTGGCCAACACATCTTGGGCACGGTTGAAGATAAATGGGGAAAGCTGATGTGCAGATTTGGGGGGAAATCCAAAATAATACATTAGGAATCAAACCTGTTTCTCTCACTTTTCATCAGGTTTATGATGCTTAAGATGGATGAAGAATGTCCATCTATTATCCTAATCACTTGCATAAATGTATAGACATGCCTAAAGAGGAGGAGAGTGTAGAGAGTGAAGGAAAAGACAAAAAGTACATCTCTCAAAAAAGTTTAAAAAAGGTAAGAGAGGGGAAGGTGAAGATACAGAAAAGTAAAAATGAAAATACAGAACTTAACACTGTATTGAAACATAGGTTGAAACCTTTGAAGTCGCACATCTTTTCCAGGGGTAATCATCTTCATACAGATGTGAGCTGGCAAGGCAGAAAATTATTGTCAATGATTCTAAAATGTTATTATCTTGTCAGACTGATTATATTTGATTGTGTTGATTATGGCTATTAAAATAATTTTGCTCTGATGAAAAAAAGTATCCTCGCAATTTAATTGCAAGTATCCAAAACATAGATTTCATGAATTGTATATGCCCTCGGCTTAAAAGTTCTCTTTTAAATATGGGGAGGTGAGCGGGAAAATCAAACATGTAAAATGTGATTATTTGTTTTGAAGTACTTTTTTCTGGAGAACTTGTGCTCTTTCTTGTTCATCCCTGAAGCAGTGTAGGCTATGTATCATTCAGAGGAAATAATCTGCTGTGATTTTGAATTAAAGGCTATGCTTAGGTAGTTCAGGTGAGCATTTTTAGGAAAAAAAAGAAAAGAAATGTTGCGTTGTGGAATGTCTCAATCCAAAAAGTGATTAGGGAAATAGCTAATCTCTCATGTGAGTAAAGGCAGAGAGAACTGGGACTGTTTAGCCCGGGGAAGAGAGGACTCAGGGGATGCTGGTAATGAATATGGATACCTGAAGGGAGCATACAAAGAGGATGGAGCCAGGCCCTAGTCAGTGGTGCACAGTGACAGGACAAGAGGCAGCAGGCTCACACTAAAACACAGGAGGGCTTCCTTTTAAACATCAGGAAACACTTTGCCTGAGCACTGGATCAGGTTGCTGATAGAGGTTGTGGAGTGTCCGACCTTGGAGATATTCAAAAGCTGTCTGGATATGTTCCCATGGACCTGGCTCCAGGTGACCCTGCTTGAGCCAGGGTCTTAGACCAGATCAACACCCTGTACCAGTGTAAAAACACTGCATTTATGTGGTTTTTTTTAATGCAAAAACATATAGCACTCTATTTGGGGATATCCAGGAAAAAAAATCCTTAAATCAGTTCTAACTGTAGGGTACAGCAGTTACTTCTCCCAGGAAAAAAAATCCATTAGAGCTTAGCTGTCATTCACAGAAGAAATTTCACACAAATCACTCCAACTTTCCTATGTAAACCAAGAACTTGATTTTTGTGAAGGTAATCCTTGGTGGAAGCTACTACCTTCTAACTTTTTTTTTTTCACAGACTTAGTATTTTCTAACAGTGAATGTGCATTTTTTAAAAAACACTTCTCTCTCTATTTATTTAACAGCTTTATGTGATTGTATCCAAGATTAAAGATACATACGAGGTTTGGCATGGGACTGGGATTTGTGTTGCATATTATCTTGAGTTCTTTGACTGAAAGCAAATGAATTTTTTCAGAGTTTGAAAGCCAGTGCTATTTTGCAGTAGTATGCAATACAATCATTCAGACTGAGCTGCAGATCTGTCATTTTCAAAGGCTGGTTGCCTTCCAAGCTCCACTTCTAAAAAATAAAGGTTCTTGCACTATATGTAGGTGTGCCTTTGTGCTGGAAATTGTGTTGACATTTCATTTAGTGGCACTTCCTTCTAAAATTTTCATCCTGTATGTTGCCTCAGTGGCTTCCTCTGGAAGGGTAGTTAGAAATAAAGATTTCACTCAAATTTCACAGTAGGTGCAATGTTGGGACAGGGAGAGGAAAGTGAAAAGTCACAACAGAGTGTCTAAAATCAAGTACCAGGCTTCATGAAGCTGGTAACAGTTCCAGCTGTGTTGTCCACTCTGACCAGATGTTGAAATTGGCATTTGTGCCTGACAGCTGCGCAAGTCACCCAAGTTATACATGGCCCAACTTTGTCCTTGGTCTTTGAAATAATTTTTCTTTTCATGGGTGGAGCTACAAAGAAAAAAATAAATTAGGAAAATAAAGGAAAGTGAGAAGGAAGAGGCAGAGAAAACAGTGACCTAAAAGAAATGGAATTTGGGACAAAAAGTAAATGACCTATGGACTAAAGAATGAAAATGTAGAGTATTTTTGTAGATCAGATACTACGTCACTGTTGGCAGGAGGCTGGAGAGAGCAGACAGAATTTCTGAGTATTTCTATAATTCATCTTCATTTGTGAATGGTTTTGCCCTGTGATTTTGAAAGTCTACAGTATTTTTTGGATGTGTTTATTTTGTTTAAAAATGTTAAATGTGCTAAAATGACTCAGAAGTCAAAGAGCAATTTAAAAAAGACTAGGCTATATTTCTCTATGGAGAGAACATCTGTGGAACTAGAGGTGTGTCACTTTCTAATAATTGGACTCTTTTGTTGTTTCAGCGCTTTTAGAAAATGTTCTAAATCTTTACAGAACTCTAAGTTAGTAAAATATTAGCTGGTATAGTGTCAGCTTAGTGAGGACAAATTAATATAATAGACTTGGGGTTTTTTTATAATTAAGGTGCTCAGTGAGAGTTGCAGGCAACAAGGGAAACTGAGCTTCTAAACAATTAGGATTTCCATGGGCAGCTAACTCTCTCCCATAAATTCAACAGACCTAAGGTTGAATACTAATTAGGAGAAAGTATGTGCCAGACGCTCAGCTGGTGGAAGAGGAAATCATTCTCTTCCCTGCAGTGTTGCCAGGTTCACTTACATCAGACAAGAGTCTGACCAAATATCCCGGAAGACAGTGCAAGGCATATATAAAATCAGCCTAGGAAAGCCCAAACCTGGGGATCGTAAGTAAATACTAAAAGTGGTAGGAAGGCTGCCTTCAGAACTTCATCAGGAATGACTTTACTACCACAACCCTATAAATATAATAAATAACTCCACTCAGTAGTTGTAAGCAAGGGAAGAAGTAATTAGTGGTGCTGAGTTCATGGTATATAGCACTTTGTTTGCCTCTCTACCCATTGGTTCCAGTAAATACTGTATGGGCATCTTCCAAGATCCAATTGCCTGAATGAATAGGTAATATTTTCCTGATGAGCATTCAAAAGCAGACTTGTTCTAAGGCAGACAGACCTAAGACCATCAAATGTTTGCTAATAAAAACAGTTAATTTTGGAATGAAACGTAGGTGTTTGTAACATCTGTGCATTCCCCTGAGTAATGCCTTGCTGTCAGCTGTTCCTCCATAGACTTTGCCAATCCTGTTTGTGCCCTAAAGAACTGACTGAGCAGATAGACCCCAGGAAAAAAAACAGAACTTGGCTGCCTATTTTGCAACTTCTCTTTCCTGGCACTGAAGTGTCTTTAGGAGGAAATCACTCTGTGTCCTCTTTGTTTTTACACTGGAATTCTGTGCCATCAAGAGGGAAGGAAGCTGTTGCTTCAGTTGGGCAGATCTCAGTCCTGTAGCAGTTTTGCCTGAGAGAAGTTCCCTTTGACTCAAAGATTCAGTCTGAAACACTGTGACTTACTGAACCAATTTAAGTACCACAAAGTGCCCCTTTGCAGTGCAGAGAAGGTTAAGCTCTGTGGCTTTTTACCAGGCATTGGCAGCTTTGTCTCTGAAGATCACACTGGTCCCCTTTCTGTGCTGGGGTCTGTGGACTTGGGTTCAAAAGTCCATTCGGAAATAGCTGACATACAATATGAAGGACAATTACAGGCAGCTGACACATGAAGTCTAGATCATTATTGATTCACTGGGTTTTTGGTGATAAAGGGATTATTTCTGTATCTTTGTGTAGATATTTTAAGTGAGAGATGGAATGAAGGAGGGTCAGCTCTGGGCACTGCTATGTGGACTCTAATCCATTTGTTTCCCCAGTTAGGCAGTATTGTCATTTAACTTTTGCACTTTGAACACCAAAATCTACTTCCTTTCTAGTAGGTTCCTTTCTAGATGAGTCAATAACTTAATGGAAAGTTTTGCTGCATTTTAGAGGACAAATTAGTGCTGCATCATCTCTGTAAACACCAGTCTACTTATGATACATTTCCTCTGGGCTTTGTGTGTGTGACTTAGACATCCCCAAGACCCCTTCTCCTCTGCAGCACCTCTTGCTAATCCTAGGGACAAGAAGTGGTTTGGGTGGTACTGTACTTTAATGGGATGGAAGTAGCATTAGGAAATGCCTTTAAATCAAGGAGTTCAAGCTTCCTTCTTATTCCTTTGCTTTTCAAGCCTCTCCTCCAGTGATCTCAGATACCTGGAGGTGCATCAGCCCCTGCTGTGGTCTACTAAGGAGTGCTCACTTCTGCACCAGTTTTAGCGAGGGACGAGGCATTCACCTCTCTGTGAGGCTGCAGGAGAGTTCTCCTCTGCTCTGAGGAACAGGAGGCAATAGTGGGGAGCTATTTACTGGCTGCCTGCAGAAACAGCGGCCACTGCTGAATTATGAGTTGAATGGTTCCCAGGGAAGAAACTTTCAGTCCCAGCTGGGACCTTAATTCTAATGGTGAAACTTGGCATCTGTCTTAAGACTAGTAAGTTTGTTAATAGCCAGCTTTTCTATGAAATTACTGCTTTACACTGCCTGAAGGCTCTAGCACTGGAAGTATCACACTCCTGAGCAGCACTGTAATTGCAAGGTAATTGTGCTGTCTAGCCAGTGCATGTGTTTTGGTACATCACCTGCCCTAGAACGTGTGGTCTTGTCCTAGCTCTCCAGGATCACTGAATGACTGGTTTTATAAATAAACTGATTTGTAGAGATAATGATCATATATTTCTTCTAATGCTGTTTTAAGGGAAAATTCTGACTAAGTAAAAAAAAAGCCTCCTAATTTTTTACAGGTCATCTGGTTTTTTGCACATTTTTATGAACAGTGTATCTAGTACAAATTTGGGCTTGACAAGTTTACTCAAAGACCCTGCACAAGTAAGCATTGGCCAGGATTAGAAGGAAAGCCCGGCCTGAGCTCTTTGAGGGGTGCCAGGCTTTGAGTCACATGCTTTCCATGGAAAAAAAAAAATGCAAAGTGATTATATTCCTTGTGGCACTTTGAAAATCTTGTTGGAAGTTTAGCCCCAGAGACAGAAAAGCTTTCAGACAGAAGAGAGCCTGAACTATAGAACAGTCTGGAAAGTCATTTGCCAGGGCCCAGTGGCAATCCATGGTCAACAGGGAATTTGGAAACAGGTGATAGGACTTCAAAAATGTGTTTTGTTGCAGAAAAATCAGTTGTGTTCACTCGGTTGTGTTACAGCTGTTGAAAGCACTTCATATACACACACACACTCAAAAAACACAGAAAGGACACAAGTATATTTGGGGGCTAAATTTGACCTGTTAGAAGTTGCTGTATTGCAGAGGGGTGACCTCGAGGTCTATTTAATTCCTCACTCATCTCATCTGATGTGTCTCTGTTCTGCTCTACTTTTTGCCTTTTGTCTGTCCATTGACAAATGTAATGACTCTGCTGCTAATGACCACCTCTAGCTGGTATTTGTGCAGAGCCTGCCATAAAGGGTTCTCAATGCTGCTTTTGGGGCCTGTAGACATTTCTATGCTGGAAATAATAGTCTGGATATGTTTCTTGTTCTGGGCAGTTACATTTCTGCATTGAGAAAAGTAAGACTTCAATTTTCTTTTTATTTAATGAGGTTTGCTTCATGACTGCTGGTAATGGTACCCTGTGTGTATGAGTGTTTTATATTAGGAAAAGTGCACTAACCTGTAAATCTTATCTCTGCAGAAAGGTGCCTAATTTAGTGTGTGCTTTTAAGAAGTGGCTTTAATGTACAACTCATTTATCAGGCAGGTCTGAGATTTGTAAACCCAATGCTACTGTGAAGGGCATGCAGAGAGGACTGTATTTAAATATTTTTGGTGGGATTCAATCAAAATGTTAAATTATGAATTGCCCTAGAATTTGAAATAGTCACGGTGAAACAAAAGCAAGCATTCCATGACAATATATGTTTTTCTTTTCCCAATTTCCAGAACTTCCAAAGGCAGTACTACTAAAAAGTGTTTACACTTGCAAATATTGTGTAGCATGAATGCTGGGATTTTCATGCTATAGTGCCATTAGAGGAAATAATGCAGCAGTAATTAATGAATTATCCTTGTGTTTTGATAAGGATTGGCTAGGCCATAGGTTTATACAATGTTTTTTCCAAATAGGTTCATACCATACCATTGTGGTCTTCAGAGGATATAAGAAAGTTTCTGAATGAGGAGGAGGCTGATACCTTGCCCTTTTAGGCAACATGACCACAAAACTTTAGTATCTGCTGGGGAAAGGCCATTTTCAGGGAAATACAGGCCCCCCCAGTTTACTAAATTGTTAGAACTCTTCTTTTTTCCTCAACTGAGATACCAGGAATTTTCCTTTCACATAATGTGAGCATTCCCAAATGCCCAATGTAGTTTACTCCTGACTACTACTCTAAGGCTTTGCCATGGTTTTGTTTATATGGCATTGCTTTTTCTGTAGGGATTATTTTATTCAGATTTCAAACTAGCATGGCAGCGAAGTGGGTCTCTGTTTACTCTGTGTTAAATATCCTTATTTAAGTCATAGTGAAAGAGTCTGAAAGTTTTTTAAAATCCACACACTTAGTAATTTTAACAGTACACTAGTTAAAGCAAAACCAGATACTGCTCCAGAGTGATGAATTCTGAAAATGCAAATCTTGGTTTTGTAGGCACAAAGTTAAGAAATAGAAAGAAATCAAAGTTTCATTCTCCCCACCCAAAGCTCTTGAATCCAGCAGTTCCTGCAGAAGCCATTTAAAAATGTTTCCACTCATTCACTGGGTGCTGAACACTTCAGGAAATCAGGTCAGTTCCTTAGGTTTCCAAATACAGATTTAGGATCCTAAATATATGCATGTTAGTCAAAGAAAAATTGGCTTCTCTTTATATAGATTGTGAAGCTACAATCAAATTCACTTGACTTATGCTATTTCCAGCTCTTATGGAGGTCAACAACAATTATATTTCCTGCTTTAGCATGAAGTTTTCTTTCCTTGCAGGTGAGTGGGTGTGATTTTCTAAGTCTCTCTGGTTACCTGCCTTTCCTTATTCATATAACAAGCTATTTATTTTCACTCCCAGCCATCCAGGAAGAGTACATTAATTTCTTCAGCTCTGCTTATGAGCAGAGTGTTGTACCTTCCTTCCAGATCAAACCCTATCCCTGTCCTTTCTTCAGGTTTATTCTTTGTGAGATGTAACTCTGGTTACTCTTGGGTGAAGTCCCCAGGGAGAACTTTGTCCTAAATGAACAAAGGGACTGTCAATAGCACAAGTAGGTGCTGAAAGAACACGCAGAGAGTTTGTAGTTAATAATATACCTAATCTCCAGCCCCTACTATTAAAGCAGTGTTTTCTCCTGAATTGCTTCCACATCACTTCCTTTTGCATGTGAGGGCTAAACCAGAGACTAATAAGAATGCCTGTCCCTTCTATATCATGTTTTAGCCTAGAGCCTCCATCTCCAGGAATTCTTTTGCCATAAATCAGAGCACCTCTAAACTTAGACTAGTTGATTTCAACTGAGAATCCTACCCTAATAAACATAAAAGCCATATATAACATATGCATGTATAACATATGTGCACAAGTGAATTTTCTCACCCCTGGAATCAAATGTGGCATATGGTTAGCCACTGTAATTAAGGACTGAAAATTGTTGAGTTTGTTCCACTTGTGAACAAACCTGCTGGAAGGGCTGAAGTGAACATGGTATGGCTGCAGTTACCCCACAGGGAATTGGCAGGCGTGCAGACTCTGCTCCCCGAGGCCTTTGAAAGTATGCGAGTCAAATAGCTGGGTGCTAATGGCCATCTGGGAATTCAGTTGGCAGAAAGGAGCCATGTGCTGGCACAGAGCTATTGGAGCTGTTTCCTGCACTTGCTGTCCCGCTGCTTTTCTGGGTAGAGGAGAGTGAGGGTGCATGGGATGCTAACCCTCTGTCGGGACAGCCTGCTGCACATCTCACCTCATCCTGCAGGAGCTTCTCCCCAGCGCGGCCCTTCAAGTCAGAGGCACACAAGTCACTCTCCCCTGTGGCTGCAGGAGGGCTGAGCCAGCTGCCCTGGGAAAGCTACCAGGAGGTCTCTATCCATGGGAAATGACTGCTCCCTCTCTCAGCAGTTCCAAAACAGACCACCATGTAGAGAGGCAAGCTCTAATCTGCATGATCTGGAGCTAAAGGCTGGGTGTGAAGTTTAGTCTCTGTGAGACAGAGTGCACTGTCAAAGCAGTAAAATTTACAAACGCAGTAAAATTTATCATGGTGCCAAACTTCCGATAATTAAAATTTCATTGTGATGTACCACTGATTCCATCTCTTAATCTTCCAAATAGGAAGTGTCTAAAAAAAAAATCTCTCCTTGCTGTCTGTTATGTAAGTGGCTCTGTAAGATTTAAAACAAAATCATTTTCAAAATGTTGAACCCACTGAGTGCAAGTCAGCAGCTTCCCTTTAACTGTTTTATAGAGACATATGTCTCTTGGGATCACTTAGCAAGGAAGCACTATTTTTTTGTAAGTTTGCTCGAGGCCAATTTATCCCAGGCATTGAATTTATCCAGCTGTAACTGCAAAAAGAATTCATTTCCTGACTGCCAACTTGCAGTACCTCAGCCAATGCATGTAGAGAAGGAGGGATTGTTATTTACCAGAAACGAGGGGTCCATTTCTTCAATTATGCTTGCGTGCGTATCTTTGTTTCCATAAGACAACTTCTGTCTTTCCATTAGTGAGAAGAACTGGAGTCAATGAGTCAGATCCTTAATCATTATAAATTGCAATAGCTTTCTAGTTTTTCAATTTTCAGCTGGCTGTGCTCTATTGACCTCAGCTCCAGATACCCTAACTGTCTGGTGCTGAAGTGATTTGTGAATTTTCAAGCTTGTATCTCAATCCCTATTTGCTTCACTCCAGCAGTGGCAAGGAAGGCTTGGTTTCCAAGGGTAATGTTGATGTTTCATCTTAGTTATCTTAAAAACAAAGCTGTTTTTGATGAAATGGGGCAATCTGCAACACAAAGGTGAAATTACATTTATCATGCCTTTTTTAAAAAGAGAATGTGTTTGTCTGTTGACTCATGCTAGTCCCACTAACGGAGGAGTAAAAATAGTATTTTTGGTAGGGAGAATATGGATTAGCAGTTTTAGGAGTAGGTCTTTGCTGTTGCTTAGGACTGTCATCTGAGAGTTAGCTGATTCTTTTCACTTTCTGCTCCACAGTCCTGTCCTGAGATGTGATATAGGAAAGGGGAAGAAAGATTTGGCTGCCTACCTCTGAGCCCTGGAGGCAGCCCTGGGAAGTGGAAGACAGAATTATAGAGAGACCCTTGCTTCCTGCATGCCTGTGCACAAAATGTAATTGGCAGAAGCTTGATAGTGGCAGGAGTGGAGGGTTTGTGTCTATCATTCCAGGCTAGGTGGCAACACTCAGGAATTTTCCATTGAAATAGATTTCAGTTAATGAAATCTGCATATTCTGGAAAATCTGATCTTTATTCCCCCTTGTATTACTCCTGAAAATTTCAATTCTGTTGAAATACTTTAATCTTCTCAAAGAAACAACAATTGAAGTCTAGGGCTTCTGATCTGTTCAAAATTAATTAGGCTTTATGTGGTAGTTCCGTTCTTGGTGGGAACTTTACTGGTGCTTCCTTTGACTCTTGCTTGTGCAGTCTACTCAGGTTTTTTGCCATGCTACACAGCAGCCTCTCTTTAATCAAGCTGTTCCATGAGCTCATGTAATCCATATTAGTGCCCTCTCTCTCAATTTGGGGCAGAGAAAAATTGCTGTTCCAGCTTTGGTAAAGCTGTTGTTCTTTGGATTCTGAGAGAATAGGACATGGCTCAAGCCCTCCCCTCGTTTCTTCGGGTGTACCTTCAGTTAGACCTGAAGCATCAGACTAGCGAATCTATCTACTCGCCTTCCTCTCTCAGGGAAAGAGTGGAAATGACCCAAGAATGCCTTTTTGGCAGTGGTTTCCTTTATGCTGCACTGTGTTCATTTCTCCCAACACTGGCCATAGCACCCCTGGAGAGCAGATGGAGAACTGAGCACTGATGAAAAGGAGGAAGCAAAGAGGAGCACAGAAAGCAGGAATGTTTTGCTGCCAGAGGTATTTCCTTCCTCTGGCTTTTTGTTCAGCGCAGGATAATGATGCCCTTTGTGCTGGCACGGGCGGTGGTGGCAGATGGACCGGCCATGGCAGCACACAGCCCACAGCTGCTGGCACGTGGGGAGCGGGTTTGCTGCCACACCTCGTGCCACAGCCAACAAACAGCCTCAAAGAGGTGCAGGGGGCGATTCTGCACAGCTGTTCTGAAGAAAAGATACCATTGAAAACTTCGGAGAAGTGGGTAATTAGTGAGCAAGTTCTGTTAAAAAACCTGTACAATTATTTCTATAGCATTTTAACGTTGCTTTCTATTTGCAGTTATCGATTCTTTTTACAGTGTTTCCCCACTTTTCTCTTTGCTGTTTTTGGCTGTTTATGTTCCCAGCTTGAGCCTCAAAGTGAGGATTGCACAAGGCATTGAGAATGAATTTGACTTACTCAGCTGGCATCAAGGAAATTCAGGTAAAACCCAGTGTTAAACTTAACAGCATGCAGTATATTCCAGAGCTTCCCAGTAAAGGTGCCTCCTAAAACCCTCAGAAACAGCTGTGTTTTATTGGGTTAGAAGTTCCATTAATGTCACCCAAGTCTAGCAGTTTCAGCATTCTTATGGAGCTAACAACACAGGAGCTGAGCTGAGAAAGTGTAGCTGTAAATTCAGGACTTAAGCCATTTTACAGGAATAGAGAATGTATCTAGCTCCCCTACAAATGCCTGGGATTTTCCCTTGGATAAGTTTATAACTACTTCTCACCTTACTGTTCTTTTTCACATGGATGCTTTTGCCCCTGTCCTTGCTTTTCTGCATGGAGAAATTTTGCAATCGGAGTGAATCAAGATGAGCCCCCACCCGCTGATTGCAATCACAGGATTACTCAAAGGCAGGTCTTGGCAGCATGAAGACTGTTTGGGGGGTGGTGGTATCTTGCAAACATGGTAGAAGTTCCACTCAGAATGAAAAGACTGCTTTTGAACTGCTAGGCCAACTATTTGTAATTCTTATGAGACATCTCTCATTACTGGAGAAAATGAGAATTGGGGATATTTTTCCCCAGACCTTGAAGGTAAAAATTGCAGCATGACTTAGAAATTATCTGATCTGGAGAGCAGAACGAGAATAGCTCTTGGACATTTCTCCTATCCCTAAGGAAGATTAAAGCCAAATGTTGTTGACAAACCGGTGATTTTTACCAGCTCCCCTGTTTCAAAAAGAGGTTGTTCCTCTAATCTCAACTCTGTCATTGAATTTCAACCAAATTTTATATTCCCTTTAATAAAATTAGTGCCATGTCTCTTATTAGTCTCACAGGCTCCAATCACTTATTTGTTTGAAAACAATTTTGGATTTTCAGCTGAATAATTTTACATATACTTGGGTTTTATCAAAGATTGTGTTCATACAAGCAATAATTTCCCATTCCCTCTCTTTTTACAGCAATAGTGTGAAAAGAATCACTTAAAGAAGGCCCAGGTAAAGAAATAAATAAAGAAACCTCATGAGTTGCATGGCCTGATCTTCCCCTCAGTTTGTGTTTCTAACCCAAGTTAACCTCTCCTCTGTCAAATCCATCTACATCTGTTTGAAAGCTACATTATGTTCTTCTCCTTTGTAGTGTTTGATCTATGGCTTCCTTTTGCATGTTAAAACTGTTTCTAATTTCATCTGCAAGTTTATGATGATATTAATGGCAAGTGCTCTGTGCAAGGTACATCTGTAAGGATTGTCTTTCAAAGGATCTTTTCACTTGTATCAGAAACTGTCTTTGACATCTTAATTTTATTTTTTTTAAAGTATTGTTTCCAGTTGGAGGATGGCTCTGAATGTTAGATGAAAGGAGAACGACTAAGCAAACCAGTTTTTCCTTCACATTAGTTAAAGGTCAATTATCGAAAGCTCTTCTGCATTACAAATCCACGTCATAAGAAAGTGATTTAGGCTAGTAATAGTAATTGTATTAGATTCTTTGAAGCAATGATATTCCATAGCAACTTCACAACCAGACAAGTTGCAGTAGCATTGATCTCTCAGAAATCACTCTCTCTAATTCAACAGGGATCTCCACTCAGAGAGGAGCAGCACAAAGCATGCCCAATTTTCTTATGCTGATATCTTTTCTCAGCGCTGGGCACTGAGGAAGCAATTGTCTTTTAAGATCAGTGGCATTTGTGTAGGAAAACTAGTTATTGATCACTTGATCACTTTAATTTGAAGTTCATTTATTACCATACGAGTGGGGGGGGGGGGGGGGGGGGGAAATGTCCTCTATGCGAGAATACTTTTTGCAAATAGCCCAGAGACTGGGCAGCTGCATTTTCATGAGCAGAGCTGAGAAAGAAAGAAAGCATCCTTAGAGGCTCATGTTTTCCTTAAAGTCACACTCTGCCCATGTTCCCCCACTGAGGCCTAATTGTCTAAATGAAAAACAAAACAAAAAACTCCCAAAACCCAACCCCAAAACTCCCAGTTATTCAAAAGGCTGAAGCTGTGTACTGTGGTAAGATGGTGTGCTACTGCAATAGCAAACTATCAAGCCAAACTACCTTTTAGCTACACATACCTGAAAAAGAGCTACCTGCTGCTTTTTTTGACCATCAGTTTCAGACCTTTATGCCAACCTATTTGTACTGTGCCACTCACAATGTTTGTATGTGGGACGATACCAGCACTCGTCCTTGCCCTCTCATATGAATGTCAAGATGAGGAAAGCAGGGAGGAACTTTTTTATTGCTCATATGTCTCTGCCAAGATATTGGATTGGTCCACGGTTTTCTGATTTTAATGAGACTGGAACTCAGCCCAGACTTAGTCATTGCAGTGAATTCAGATGATTTTTCCTTCCTGCACATATTCTATTTTCTGTAACCCAGGAAAGTAGTTTAGATTGCATCCAGTCATGTGACAGAATAATTTTATTCATGTGAAAACTTTTCCAGTTAAAGATGGGTGTGGAGATGCCAAGTCTGATCTGTCACTCTTTCCATTTAGGTCCTTAAGCAAGGAGATTTGGATATTGTGTCCCATGCCTGCTTTTCATATGGGTCCTAAGTTAAACCTTCATAGCTGAACACTACTGAATTTCAGCAGTTAGAAACTGCGACTCTTCTTCGGCAACACTCTCCTGAAGAATTATAGCAGCTCTTCAGCTGCTGCTAAGAGCAATGGATCGTATATTGTCTCAGCATAAACCAAAACGGTTTCCAAAAGTTTTAGGATCCTTAAAGAACAAGTGGTGCAGGATGCTTTTTCCCCTCTAAGTGTTGATGCTAACTTCCATTCTTACATTTCAGGCTCCTGCTGTTTTCCATTTACGCTGCATCCCATGAGCAGTATTTGAACACACAGCAAAAACAAGTAATGACCTGACAGCAAATAGAAATACCAGGGCATAAAGCAAGAGCCTCGGAGTAGCCTGTGCCATGTTGAACGTCAGTGAGTTAATCCAGTGGAGGAGAATGAAGAGGGAAAGCCATTTTTTTTCTAATTAAAAAGAAGTGTATTGCAAACACTGAAAGCATAAAGCTGGATCAAGACACTACAAAATAATTCTTGCATAATGTTTTTGTTTGATTACGTCGGCAGGATTCTGAAAAATTTTAGTCACTTTGTTTTTCTCTGGCTTTATCAAGGTATTCATATCTGTACTTGAGTTTTTTTAGTGAGCAGTTTTTATATAATCGTGGGCTCCTGCTGAGGCTCTTCTCCCTGACTGATGACCAACTATTTCTCACCTTGAATAGCGGTTGAAGATTCTAGCTGGGGAGGAGGTTAACAGCTTGGTTTTCTTTAGGGAGTGTCTCTCTTGTTGGGAATTTTTTGTTGGGTTTTTTTGTTGTTTGCTGGGGTTTGGGGGTTTTTGAGCATTTGCTGTGTATTTTTCTTCCAAGAGATTTTTTTCAGATACCTTCAGCAAACTAAGGTGCAAAGCTCTCCCAGAAAATACCGGTCATGAGCGCACATACCTGGCAGAGCTGTCCCAATGCTTGGTTTAAGGACTGCCCTTGATTTCAGTAAGCTTCATATCAATTCCTGAAGGCAGACCAACTACTCTGTGAAACCACACACTTGGTAATCTTGCTTCTGCTTTCCTTTTTTATTTTTTCCTTTTTTTTTTTTTTCTTTTTCCTAGAAACCACACAGGGTTTTCACTGTCTTTTGGGGGGCAGGAGCGGGGGAGGCAGAGTACATCACATGGCGGTGTTTCTTGTAGCACTGTGCATCCCATACTTGGCTAGTGATGCCTCAGAACTGCAATGGTAAAATCCCAAAGTTCAAGTTAGTTTCAGCCCTATTTCAATGGATCTTGCCACTGCTTAAATGCATAGAAATTGTCTAATATTTAAAGTGCTTAAAAGCCTTACCTTCTCTATCAGTGGGGAAGTTAAAGCAGTTAGTTATCCTCGTTTTTTAGCATGGAAATGAAAGGACAAAAATGAAAATGTCCCATATTTCTGACTTGGATCGCTTCTAAGCAATCTGTTGACGAGAGTTGTAGGCAGTCACAGTCAGGATTACAGCTGCTACGTACCTGCCAACAGTTCATGCAAAACTACATTGCCTAGAAGTTGTGGGGTTTGTATTGGAGTTGGTTTATTTATTTATAGCCAGCTATTCTTTTGTAAAAGCATATAAGAGTACTTAAGCTTTGGACTTGGAATGCAATCTGTGAATTCTTGGCTGAGCAGGACATCATATGCTTGTCCTGCTCATTCTGTTCAAATTAGAAGGAAGACTGTATATACTCCTTGTTTGGCAAGTAGCTGCCAGTAAGATTCAAGGAAACATCAGCCTCATTCAATTGTTGGCTATAAAATTACTTTACATTTTAATTTGTCCAAGTCTTTTTCAAATCTCATGTCTTTAGCAAGAGTTCTTGGTGTTGCCTGGTCTGTTGTTATCCTATTTTCCACCAGCTAACTTATTTTACTCATGGTAACAACACACACTACAGTAATTTGCTGATTTCATGTTTTATACTATAATGTATTGAGATATGAGAAATATGAATTATTGCCTACTTTATTAAGTTCTCTAGTTAGATATTTTAATCTCCTATCCCCTTTTTTGTTTGTTTGTTTTGGTTTGGTTGAGGGGCTTTTTTGTGTGTGGTTTTTGGGTTTTTTTGTTTGTTTGTTTTTGTTTTTTTGGGTTTTTTTGGTGTGTGTTTTGGGGTTTTTTTAAGTATTTTTTTCCTTCTTTTTTCTGCTCAGGTTCTACCCATCTCTTCTGCCTAACTTCTTAGGACAATCAGTAGAACTATTTAGTCTAGAAGGATGTTTTAGGCAATTAAGTTAAGCATGTGCTTAAAGGCGTTATTGGTTTAAGATGAAAATGGTCAGCAGCTGTTGGAAACAAGTCCTTAAGCCTTTATTAGAAAGCATAATTAATCTTTTGACTTGATGAGACGGGAAATATTAATTGGGTAATTTTCTGCCAGGTCTTAAGTGGCTTCATTTTGTCTAAATCAAAGTAATTAAAAGAGACTAAAAATGTAAAGTTTATGCAGTAGAGAACTGCATCTAGGCAATTCTGGTCTGCTAAGTGAATGGATTTCAGGCAGGAAGAGTGTTCTCTTTGAAAGCAAGAAAACATTACTGAAAAGATATTCCTACTAATCTTTTTGAAACTGACTGGGCTTTTTCTTACCTTTTGAATGGCAGGGTTTTCAAGTTTCCTACCAGATGCTGTTGTTGATTTTTGTAGTCCTGATTGGGTTCAAAGTAGGTCTTGGTACTGATGCTAAATCAGGCTGGAAGGACTCTGTGATTTGAATTTGATAGAAATTAAAATCCTGCCAGCTGTGTTTTGTGTGTTCAGGCTCTGCATAAATAAGCATAAATCTCTTGGATTCCTTGATAAAAGTAGGTGTGCTTCCTTGCAGCTTTAAATATAAAACCTGGAAGCAAAATTATATTTTAAGCTAAATGTCAAGCTTTAAAAGTTAAATGATTTGGACTTGAGGTTCTCCTCCTTTTCTTTCTTTTTGTCATTAAAGTGATATAGTAAAAATACCTCATAAGGACAAAATGATTGCGTGGGCCAATCCAGTTAATGCACGGTAATTTAACATTAGAATTAATGTAACACTGTGGATTTCAAGTGGTTTAATTGACTTGCAGACCCCACTGCTCACCTCATCCTTCCTCTGGGGCTATCTAGAAAATCTTGGGCTATTCTTAAGGCAGATCCTCTTCCTTTGTAAGAGCCTTGTCTCCAAGTCCTTACTGCCAAGTGAAAAGGATTACTTTGGTTGTGCTTGGGAAGTAATTGACTAAAGATATGAAGTAATGATAGTTATTAAAACATGTATCATGTTTAAATAGCACTTGTATGACTCCAAAGGGAATGAATGGAGATGTGGAGTCATTCAAAGCCAATCTAGGGTTTATGCTATCCTGTACACTATTTAAAAAGGTTTACATCCAATGGTTTGGCAAGGTAGGAGCATTTTACAAATAACACTTTGTGAAGTGAGAATCGGCTTTCTCCCAAAACCCTTGGAGGGAAGCGAAGCTTACATTTTATGGAGTTGGTTAGAAGCAATAAATGTGCAACAATGTTATTGCATTTCAGTGATTTTTACAGTGTTGTAATATATTGCAATCTTCTCCTAAGAACACCAATATTCCTGTGCTTTAGAATAAGCAGATAAATGGTGTTGGCCATATTTCCGTGCTAGAGATGAGAACAAAGTGTGCATTCTGTATGAAGTATTTAGCAGGTACACCCAGAGTGTCAGGCCTATCACTAGCCTTGAATTTTCACATTCCTATAGAGGAGCCACACCATCATGCAGTCCTTACACATTCCTTACCCTCATTTAGAAATTAGCCCCAAGAAGAGGTGATTTGAAATCCTGACCTGGCCTCAAATCGTCGAGTGCTGTCATTGATTGCAGTGAAACCTGCCTTTCACTGCAGGCCTTCTGAAAGGGGAAAAATAGTGGATAAAATGAACATAGTGGGAAAAAATCCTGCCCTTAATGAGAAAGGGATACAGTGAACTATAGGATCCTAAATACCTTCCTTTAAAGTCAAGAGTACAGAATAGGATGCCACTTGACGCAACGTTTCCTTTATCTGGATTTTAGGGCTCTTAAGAGTGTTATCTGGTATCTGTAAGCTGGTATTTGGCTAAAAATGGACCAGCTTTTCAAAACTGTTTAATAACTTTCCTCTTATTGGGATCAGAAAATCTTTTTAAATGCTATCACTGGCTCTTTAATGGGGTGAAGGGATTGTAAGAGTCAATCCGAAGATCCCTGATTCTGCCTCACGACCGCCTCTGAGAACTGAGCCCCCAAAGACTGAGACTCTGGGAGCAGCGGGGAGGGGGGCCCCTGGCCTGACTGAGGTGGGATGTCTGCCAAGTCCTGTCAGCAGGTGTGATCACTGGAGCCTGTACAAGAACTGAACTGGCTACCCTGGTTGGCGCCAAGACCCGGATGTATGTCCTGTTGAAACAATGGGAGCTACGGTACATGGCTATAACCACCTGTGCTGAAGATGGAACAGATCAGGCTTGCCCTGTTCCCCCATTGCCTGTGGGCCACGATCACAAGAACTCACCCCCCCGCCTTCGCTCTGGCCAGCTGCCTTTGGTTCAGAAAAGACCTATATAGCCAGTCTCAGAGAGAAGCTCCTTCGAAGATCTTCCCCAGCAAGAACAGAAGATCCATTGGACCAGGACCACGAGGACTCCTACCCCCCTTTTCTACGGAGGTTCCATTGGCTTGCAGAAACCACGAGGGCTACATTCTTGTTGGTAGCTATATCCCAAATCTCTCTCTTTCCTTCTTCTCCATTCTTTTATTCTCTTTTCCTTCCCCTCTATCGCAATACTGAAGTTGGCACTCAATAAAAGTGCATTTCTGTTTAACCATACTGATTTTTGTCCCCCTGTTGCGTCTTTTGTACTCTGAGATCCCTAAAACAAACCATCAGGGCCCCGCACCCATTAGCGGACCCTGACAGGGATCCATCACCATCATCCACCTTTGCCCTTTAACTGATCTAACAGTGCTCAAGAACAGCCATATATCTTTCAGAAGCTCTAGAAAGTGTCAGTTGTAAGAAGTACAGGAAAGGGGTTGGATTCCTGTGAGGATGGGCACAACTGGGCAGACCCAGCTGGAGGGTGCAGGTGCCCCTTGCTAGGTGATGTGCCCACCTGCCAGAGGTGGCTTAGAAGACTCAAAAATTTTGTTTGACTGTCTGTGAGGGACAGACAGCATGCATCAGTCTCAGCTCTTGGGAGGGAGGAGGCAAATGCTAAGAGTCTGCAATGCCATGCTTGGCACCCTGGCCAGCTATGCCAGCAAGTATCAGGCACAATGTCTTGTACTATGGGGCTACAATTGGGAAAACCGAGAACTGCAGAAACTTTGTTTTCAAAGAGCTGAGGATTAAGCCTTACTTGGATCACCAACAAATAATTAAAGCAGTTTTCGAGATGAAAAGGAAAGATGGGTTGTCTCCTATTTCTGAGCCTTAGTCCAGTTAAGCAAGAACTACATGTTTAATTCTAAGAGCGAAAAACTTTGATGCCCAGTTCAAATGGGTTTAAGTTATTTGAACCCTTAGCTAGATTGGGGTCATATTTTTTTGTTCCTCTCTCTCTAATTAGTGCAACTGCTTAGCAAAGATATTTCCCAGGACTTCGTGGTAAGTTGCCACTTTATGGGTTTTTTTAACATTTCTAAACTGATTTCATTTTGAAGATCACTACCAATTAGCACTAATCTTCCTATGGAGATTGGTGGACTTTCAAAGCTTTGTGAAGTTTATGGACTACATTGAACTGAAGTTAGTTTTAGAAATGCAAAGTAAGGGACACAGGGTTGAGGTTGGGTTTTTTGTAACATCTCATTTGTGCGTCCTTAATAGTGATTCTCTGGTACTGAAGCTATTTCACAGGGTCAGAGCATTTCCTATTTCATTAGAATGAAATAGAGAGTACAGATAAGTCATTAAGTGGCCTGTAAATCCCTACTCTGGCGTGCGGACTTCTTTCTATTGTGATTTATACTAAGCTCAGAATAATCTCTTTAGAATTTTACATACAGTAAACAAGACCAAATTTCACACTGCACTAGAGCTTTCAGATAGAACTAAGTAGAATTATGGAAGGGCTAAATCTGACCAGCTCTTATGGGTTCTCTGGCAGTAAGATATAAGAAGGGAAGGATAAGGGAGATCAGTGGTTTGGTTTTGATCTCTTGGGACTCACTGTAAATCAGGGAGGCAATAATCTAAAATTAATGCAGTGACCATGGTAATAGTGATGTGAGAACACACTCAGATCCATTAATGCCTAACTCCAGTTGCTACGAAAGGGCTGGGACTGTAGTGTTTCCTCAACAGACTGAAATGCATTTTCAGTTGTGGTTCATACCCAGCTGGTCCAGCCATCCTCATTAGTACTCACTCCTCTATACTTGTCTGCCTACCTGTCTTTTCAGCTGTTCTAAGAATTCAGAGGATCTGTGCAATACTGGAGAGGTTTTCATTCCCAAAACATCACTTCCTGTTAGATTCAAAGGAAGAGAAATTTCTCTCCTAATTGATTTCTTCTCTTTTTGTATCAGAAAATTATCCCTAAAGTATTTTCAGGAACTTGTCCCTTCACAAAGCAAGTTCTGGAAAAAAATTGTTCTATGATCTCTGTGGCAAAATGCTCAACCCTGAGCCAAGTCAGCTTGGCTCAGTTACCTCAATTTAAATGTTCTCTGCAACATATGCAGAGGGACTATGAAACGTTTTTTTGCTGCTATGTTTTGTTAGATGATCCTGGTGAGAATTAATCTGAGCTCTGCATCCTTTTTATACTTGTGGGTAGAAAATACTGCATCATGTTATTTCCATCCTGTCCCAACAACATTGTTCTGGGGAGACAGACGTGTTAAAGTGTCAAAGATGGTAAGAAAGCTGGATTTGGGGGATGCAGAAGGGAAGACTTTCTTTTGTTACAGCTAATAATAATGGTGCCCTCTTGCAGAGGCCACCTTGTGCCTGCTTCTGGAGCATGGTTGTCCACTGCTGGGCCACGCTTCTGGCTCTTGAACCTTTCTATCCTATGGTCCCAGGTGGCTGGTAGACTCATCCTTTGTGTTTATATCCATCTGCCCTTCTGGATGGCTGCCAGGCCCAGGATCCACAGCCCCTCACTGACTTGGAAGATGAGACTTGATGGCTTTCTGTTATACTTTAGTTTCTGATCTTTTAGAGATGTTTTAGGAGAGGAAAAGCTTAATTCCTCTGTGTGTGGTATTTCTCTCCTTCCCCAGCCAGGAGGAATCAGGAGTGTGATTTCCATTTTGCAGGAATGTGCTTTTCACTTTGTGTCTTGGGGGAGCATCAGCAGAGTTTGGAGTATCTCCAGTTCTCTCTGATACAGCATTTGTGGAACATCAGTGTGTCCATCCCCTTCGCTTGGCACGTGCTGAATGCTCAGTGCCTCCATCCACATCAGGCAGTCCCTGAGCTGCCAGGGTATCTTTACATTTGCAACAGCAGCTGTGCTATCCCAACACGCAGCAGGATTTCCCTCTCTCCTCCTCTCCTCGTCCTCACAGTGAGTTGTAGGGGCTGTCTGAAGTGATACAAACACAATCTTCCTGGAGAGTGTTTGCCTCTGGAGACATTAATGACTTTGAGGCCTGAGGGCCAGGCCTGAGGCACGAGGACTTAGTGGCTGTGTTCCAGGTTAGCATCCCTCTGAAAGCACTTCGTCTAGGAAGGAATATCCTAAGAGACGAAAGATTACAAGACTCTTCCTCTTATGTTATTCAAAGCAGATTTGTGTAAATGAGTTGCTTCTTGGAAGCAGCATGGTTGCACTGTCTCTCTCTGGTTTTTGCTTTTTTTATGAAGAACATAGAATAATTGCTAAACAAAACAACCCTGTTAAATCAGAATGAGATTAAACCAGACCTGGTTCATTCCAACTACTTTATATTTGTTAGCTGTTTTTCCGTTTCAGTTGTGTGCAGTGTGCTTTTGCTAGCATTATTTTTGTTCAATGATAGAGTAAGCAGGAAAGAAAATGAAATCTCACAGCAAATATTTGGAAAGAAGGAAACCAGGCTGTGTGAGAGAGGGAAATATTTGAGCTATGTGATTTTAAAACTTGCTCTACTATCCGGCTGTGTTTTACCTCACATACCACAACACAAGAGAGACCTGTTAGGATTCTCCTCAGCAGTAAATAAAAGGTTTCCTGCATCCCTACAGGCTGCCTCATTTTCTCCCAGCAGTTCATAAAGCTGTGGCATGTAAAAAAAAAACCCCTCTTGATGTATTGACTTGATTTTGCCATTAAAAATTAATTGCTTCCTATTTGATGAATGGTGATAAATAATGACTTTCAAATGTTCTGCGGTCTCAAGTATACTTAAAGCTCTTGGTTGAAGGGACTTTGCAGGTATCTGCAAGTCATGGCTTCACAGAGGGGACACAGGGAAGAAAGATTTTTGTGGTAAAGCACCGCACAAATTAACAGTCGAGTTATTAACTCTTACCCATAAGTGGGAATGACTTTAGTTGAGAGGTGGTGTACACAAAAGCACCATTGTTGTCCTACTCAAGTTAGTGCCACGTTGAGATCTGGCATCTCTTTTATTTCCTTCCATCCTAAAAATCAGTACACTTAATTCAGTGTACTGGAAAAGAAACAAACCCAAAAATCATGCAAAAAACACATGGGTAGTCAGGATGTTATTCTATGTGCAAATTAAGACCCTGACCAACCAATTTCATTCAGTTAATTGGAGGAGCACACGAGGGACTTGAACACAACTGAAAAAATTGCAGGTAACATTTAGACAAGTCCTCCTGTGCCCACCTGGTTTAAAAGAACAAGCTTCTGGTTTCCTTTTACTGTCAACTGCAGTAAAATTACAATTGGATTCAGTTATGTTTTTTTCTTTTACCTGGCAGGTCACAAGTTGCCTCATGTCTTACTCC
Organism: Nicator chloris; assembly: GCA_013400495.1. Classification (NCBI taxonomy): domain Eukaryota; kingdom Metazoa; phylum Chordata; class Aves; order Passeriformes; family Pycnonotidae; genus Nicator; species Nicator chloris. Next base: position 162,040 of record WAAE01020242.1, on the reverse strand, counting down.
AAACTGTCCAGCAAAGTTTATGTCCGTGCCTGTTCTGGGTGCCCTAAGATGGACTTAAGTCTCAGCTGTTCCACACCATTCATTGCTATCAGATCCTGCAGCTCCTGTCACTTGTATCTTTCTCTATGTACTTATTTTTCTGATTTCTGATTTCAGATCGAATTTGAACTAATATTTCAATTGAATTTATATCTCTTTGTGTTCCTTTCCAATCTCCTTGGGTTTTAATATTATTTTTCAAACACTGCAGACCATTTTAGAAAAGATTGAGTGCATGCAAAATATTTTTTTTTTAATTTTATTAATTGGGAAATACGCTCAAAAGGCAAAAAACTCTTTGTTAGCAGTTTTCCACTTCTCAGTTCTGTTCCCCGTCTCTGGCTCTTTTTCTGGTGTCTCTGAGAGCTCTGCATACAGATGAAGCAGAGAGTGCGAATGGGGAGCACAGAGTATCCCTAAGGAGTCTTTAAGCATCGTAGTGGTAATGTATTTCTTTTCCCCCCTCAATTTCTTGTGCCTCTGGACGACATTCAAAAAGGTCAAACCTTTTCTGTCTGAAAGCAAAGCAACATCTTTTATGTAGAGAAATGCATGGTAGATCCCCATGCGATTTGCAGTGAGACTGCTGGTTTCTGTGTGAGGGTGGAGGGTAGACAGGAAAATCTGCATGTAGCACATCAAATTATTATTTAAACAGTTCTGGCAGAATCTGTCAAGGAAAGTAAGATAAATCAGGGTGAAGGCAAAAAAATTGTGTAAGGTAGTTTATACAAAGCAGTTGCCATTATAAATAATAAAGCAAGAAGGCATTCTTTGGAAACTTTCCAATTCATTTTTACCAGTTTTGCCTTAAATAACTGACAGTTTTTGTAGTACTTTGTGTTCTCACTCATTCCTCTTCCTTTGCTATGGGAATCTCCACAAGTACTCTTGGCTTCTTGGTTTGGATCATAAATCTGCATCTTTGTTTCTTGCTCTTGTTTGTTTGTTTGTGTTTTGTATGCCACATCCTAGGACCTAATCACTAAGGCCATGTTCTTTATATAGATCTCTTGGCATCCAGGGGCTTGTTTCTAGCCAGAACCCTCCCAGATAAACAGAAACATGAAACCTTGGCCATTAATGCACTGCTCCTGAAGCCTTTGTTCTCAGAAAGAAATCCCAAAAAACTGTAAAGAACATCTATGTTTTAAGGAGAAGTTAGACTGCTATGGGATTCTGACAAGACCATAATTAAATATTGGCACCAATTTATCTTTCAATTTACAAGCAAGCAAATTATTAATACAGGTTTTTGAATTTGGGGAAAATTGATAAAACAATTAATTCTTCCTGTCAGGAGTAGTTACAGAAACACTGTCTCTGATGGCCCAAATTCACTTGGCCAGAGACAATGCTGCCAATTGCTGTATTTAGGATCAGAGCAGCATAAAAGTCCTGCTGTCACAAACATCTGTCAATACCTGATGAATTGTTTGGTCAAGTATGGAGGACAGAATAAAGGTGAGGTTCTCTTCCCATTGCAGTCAATAATGAAATGATTGCTGATGTCCAAGGGCAGTGTAATTAATATATGGGAAAATGTTTAAACTCATGGCATCTTGAAATATTAATTAGTATCTTGAAATGTCTGATTGTTTTGCACATACATTGTTCCTCCTTTTCCTTGCCTTGGGCTAGTGGTCTTATTATTTAAGTCTGAGAAATAGAATAGATATTATCACTGTTTTTAATTCTCGGTTAAATATTAGTCAGTCATAATTTAAAAATATTTCCCTCCTAAAGCAAATGGTAGGTGATGGTTTATGAACTCAAGCAATGAGATACATTTCCTTTATAACTGGATAAAAATGGATAGTGATGTTTCTCTTGGTATAGTGAAATGGTGGCTAAATAATTGGAAAACTTGTAGTTAACCTGCAAATGACATTAATTTCTTTTTAAAAAAAGATGTTAATTTCAGTAGAATCAGAGAGGGCTATTTGTAAAAGAATGGATATTCCTACCTCTGTTTAGAAAGTATCAACTTAAGTTGTTGTGCAATTTATAAAATTAACTAGAGGATCCTTTCTCAAAAGAACAAATCTGTAATGGGATTTGTTAACTTAGGTACCAATTCCTCTTGAAATAATGATTACTTAAATTTTGGAATCAAAAAGTATCCTTCAACATCCATCAGGTGCCTTAAACATTGCCTTTCAACATCTGCCAGGTAAACACATTTCATGGAAATGGGCGCCTGAATTGAGCATGGAATTCTTCCTTCAGAATCAGGCCTCCAGATCTGCTGACTGCCCTTTTCCAAGGGCATGGACTGGATCCTGGTTGCCTTCAAACACAGGGTTATCCAGAAATCCGGAGTAGGAATAGGCCCAAACTGAAAGTGGATTGGGCCCAGATTTGACTATCTGAACTACTGAGAGAGGAAGGAGAGGCTACAGCAAGGAGAAATGAAAGCTGTTGACATGTGGCAGATGTGTCATTTGGATTGATTAAAACAAAGCTAATCCATGGGGGACATGTTTAGTGTGGCCTTTGGGATTTTGCTTTTTTCCTCCTTGCCTACGCAATTGCGCCGGGCAGCCTTCGGAGCCTCTGGTGTGAGAGCAGCTGTGGGTGACCTGAGGTTGTCCCTGTCGGAGCAGCTGTTGAGCTGGGAGGGGAGGCTGCTCCTGCCTTTCCAGGGCCATCCCCCTCACTGTGTAGCCATGCTGACTCAAAGTGCTTGCAGCTCTGTAGCTGTCCTGGTGTGACAGCTTGATATGATGTTGGAGAGCAACGACAAACAGCCAGGAGGTGACGGGAATAGCTCCTGCCTGTTGTGAAAGGAAATGCTTAAAGCCAAAGAGCAGCACTGCCCAGGAGAACTCCCCTGTGAAAAGCAACTCACGGTCCATCTCCACTCAGAAACTGAAATAATGTAATATTAGAGAATGTGCTGTAACAGCTGGAAATGCAGCTGTCCACTGCTGAGGCTGAGTGCTCCAGGATGAGCTGGACACCTCCATTACCCTGGCTCCTGCGTGCTACAGCCAAGTGAAGCCACTTTTGCCATGGTCAGACCTAACACTACAACAACCGGGGTTTTCCAGCCCGATATGTGGTTCTGGGGCTGTTTATTTTCAGCCATGTAACCAGCACATCAAGCAACTTCCAGAAATAGCTCCATCTTGCTTCTGCCAGTATAAATCTGTTGTTGACTGGAGCAGGATTTGGGCTGCCAAGTGATTGGTGTATGTCAACATATTTCTATGGAATATTTGGTATCGCTTTTACCCTTCAGGTAAGAAAGTAATTTAGTTGAGAATGCTGTGGTTATGCTAGCCTGAAACTTCTGTGTTAAGGAGCATTCGTCAGAGCTGGACTGAGAGAAATGAATGAGTGTGCCCCACTTTTTTTTTTTTTTGAGGAGCTAGTTCTGTATCTTAGTCAACAAAAACACATTTCATAAAGCATATGTGGATGGCGAGAAGCTGGTAGAAAACTAGTTCAGGAGTTTCCATTCTTGCAACTTGTTTGTCTTCCATTCTTCCCTTCCTTTCATGACTAAACAAATTTGTCTGGATGCCTTAGTTTCTACTCAATGAAACTTCAGTACTCTGTGGGAATTCAGTAAACCAGAAACACAACTTGGTGCTTGAGAAGCTGCTTCCATTTTGAGAATGTGTTTCTAGAGAAGTAGGGTGTGAGTAGATGTGGGTAGTGAAAGAAATGGCACCAATCATTGCAGTCTTGATTTCTGAAGGCATTTCCTGAGTTATTTTAAAGGTTTTACGTATGGTTACTGAAACCTTAACTCTGACTATGAAGTGTTTTTCTAAAATGAAAACTATTAAGCCTGGACTTTTGTTGCTTCATTGCAGTCACTTGAAATGCTTTACTCCCTGAGATTCACACAACAATTTCTTCCATGAAAACAGGATGGAAAAAAGCTTTACCTGCTCTTATCTTTCACATCATGTTATCTTCTATTTACTAGTATATATGTGTATGTATTTTATACTCTGTACTTTTATGTTTTCTGTTTTGTCATTTTCATTGAGAGAGTTCACATCTGATTTTCTAAAGAATTAATTTTTCCATGTGGACAAAAATCAGATGGATTTTATCCTAAATTAGAAGTTGTATTTCTGTATTGGCAAAGTATGGCACGTAAAGTATGTCACATAGGACATTTGCTCAATGGCTTCCAAATTAAAATAAAAATACTGTAGGCATTGACAATTAACTTGTAGAAATGGATCATAAACAGAGTCAGAAGAGGTATATATGTAAACCAGATTTGAAGGTAGCTGTTGTTTACATGCCAGTAATTTACACGGACTTCTTTCTCTGTGCAATTATTCGTTACCACGGAAACTGAAACAACACACGGCACCAGGAGAGACAAAGCTCCTTCATTAAGAAAGGCAACCACTAGCCATAAAATTCTGTTCATCTTATCCCTGCTGTTCAAAAGGTGTAAAATGCTGGTATGTCACAGCCTCATTGCAAACAATGTAAATTCAGCCTTTTGTAGGGAAATGCTGTTGGTTATGGCCATTGGAACACCTTGGACAGTGCAGGTTTTTTTGCACAAAGCTCACCTTTGTGCTGCTGTTGGGTGAGAAACAGCCCCACGATGTAGACCTCGAATGAAGCATGGAAGAATTTGGACAGAATTAGCCACTACCTCTAGTATTCTTTAATGAATTATGGGGAAGGTGTTTTGATTTTTTTTCCACAGGAGCCAGATTAAAATGCATTCAGATGCTCTTGTGCAGGTCTGAACAGTGAGTTTGAGACTGTCTGGACTCGGTTTCCATGAAAGTGCTGATGGAAGTGAGAAAACCCTACTTTTCCCATATCTTTTTCCCTAAGGCAGAATAATAGATTGGCTTCAGACTAATAAACCCATTGGGGAACTTGTGGCTGCAGAAGTGGTAGTCAGGTTGTGTCTCCATGGCAATTCAAGGGTGGACAGGTACTCTTCTGCCATTGCTTTCCCCAGAAGCAGCTGTGCTTAAGGGCTGGAGAAAAGTAGGCAACCTGACGTCCTTGAGGCCCTTAAGAAAGGAATGAAGGAGAGGTTTCTTCTCCATAAACTCAGTACAGCCCCTTTTTCCTTTTCCATTAGGCTTTGACTGCAGACTCATCAAGAGCGGACTTTTTAGGGATTCCCTGGGGGGTCCAGTCTGCTCCCTGGGCTTTCCAAGCAGGAGTTCTGTGAAGAAATAGAGAGGCACAGGCTTTTCCATGCTTTAATAATGTGTCTTAATATGCAGGAATCACTCTCTATGTGCAGGAGCATCACTATATTTTCATCTGTGCTCCTGGTGTTTGCCAGACCCCTCATCCATTTTGTAGCAAATGCTGGACGCTGAATTTGGCTCCAGAGGTCAGATTCCCACTGCAAGATGTTCAGGACACAGTTGTGGCCCCAAGCATGGGCAGTGTTGGTGCTTGTCAGGCAGCACCATCTCTGCTGCTGGGGCACTTGAGGTCACAGTTGAAGCACAGGTAGCTTCGAGGAGCCAGCATTCCTTCTGGTTACTGTAAGGCAGTGGAAAAGATTCAGACTGCTAGGAGGGAGAAATGATGAAGCTCACTGTAATCTCACTGTTGAGTATCCTGTGAGATGCTGACACTCTGCTTTAATGGGCTTGAGGTAGCTCATGTTCTTTTCAGGAAAATGATTTAGTAGATGGTATAAGCCACACTCTGGCATGATAAACTTGCATGGTTACCAACAAATTTAGGCAGAACTCCTGAGTTGCTCTAGACCTCTGCCTGGTGGTGCTATATAGCTTTAAATGAAGATATTGCCATCAATCAGCTTGTCACCTACCTCACTACCCACTTGTATTAAATGATTTCACTATCAGCTAAGATGGAGCACACCACTGAGTGTCAGATTATAAGTGTCTAGAGAGATTAGATACTGAAATTAGATGGATAACATCCAGGCTTCTGCACTGGATCTCCCAGTATTGCTGTTGCCAATGTGTCCTGCTCCAGTCAGATGAAACCTTGCTGTGCTGTGCTCCCTCACTCACTTCCCTGAACAGAGGATGCGCGAATGAGGGTTGTGGAAAGTCAGTCTCCTGAGAAAATCCCAGGATCTGTGGGCACTACATGAGCAATGTGGCATCTAATTCTCCTGTACAAATAGTCTGGTACATTGCAGCATGTGCCTCAATTCACCAGATGCCGTAGCAAGCTCTAACCCTGTCTTGTTCAGTTTCTTAAATCAGTAGGTTCTCAATCTGTTTTTCCTTGGGCTGGACTTTGACCAAAGATTATTTTAAAAACTAAGAATTACATTATTGGTATTAAAAAAAAAAGGTCAGCTAAGAGATTTGAAAATTGGTGAGGCCCAAGATGACAGCCATCCTTGGGGAAACTATCCTTCTCCCTGAGAAAACTGATTTTAATATGTTGGAGTAGCATGGGATTTAAAATTGGATACACGGGTGTTAACATAATGCCTCAGTTTCTGTCGTCTTATGATAGGAAAATATTCTGCAGAGAAAAAGCTAAAGATATTGAGAGAAAGCATTTAAATTCCTGTTTCCACTGGTATCCTTTTCTCATGGAGGGATACAACCTTAGGAATATGCAAAGGGAAAACTGGGTTGATTGGTGGACTCTTATACCGGAGGTCAAAGGCCTTGTTGCAGATGTCTCTGGATTATGTTAGAAACTGTTTTATGACTGCTTTGGAAATATTCACAAATGTGTAGGGATTTTTTAATTATTCATAAGTCATACCTGTAGAAACAAGTAGATTGCTTTCAGTTCACATTTTGAGGGATCAAGAAGAGTACGAGAGCTCATTAAACAACCACAGTGACTTTTCTAAATTAGAAAACCTAATGACTTAGGGTCCCAGAGATTAATACTGGGAGAGGATCTCCTCTATTTTCTGTAGAAAGATATTTTTTCCCCTGCTCTTCAACTGGACTCCACATTTGTAGAAAAGAAGGAAATAGCTCTCAGAGTTTACATGCATATGTGGATTTATGTACTTATATAAATTAAGGTTATTTTGCTCATACTAATTATCATTGAAAACTATCTCAGTCTCCCTACTTAAGTGAGCTATCATAGCATGGCTTTGTTCTGTAATGGGGCCCTCTGAGTGTTCCTCCAAGAAAATAATAAATGACACTCAGGACAATTTAAAAAAAAGGCAGTAGTATGCTTTCAAAATAATTTTGGGGATTTTTGTGGGAAATTTGTGGGAATTTTTCACAGTAGAAATGTTATTTTTAGAAATCTCCATATCTATTTCTGAGCTGCACCATTTGGCAGTCTTGAAACAGAATTTAGTTTTATGCCAATGGTGCCCTTAATTCATGTGTTATCTTAAAATCATTCCCTGCAATTTGTGTTAGAAAAGATTGGGAAAACAGAAATCTTTTTTATTTCTATTAATTTTTTTTGGTGGAAAGTTAATATAGTTGCAAATTAAAAATTTCAACCGTGACAAGATCACAGAGAAGAATTCCAGCTCAGCTATACCAGCAAGTACCAGGGTCAACTATGAAATAAAACACAAAACTACTCAAGAACTCCAAGAGAAGAGATGAGCAGTGCTTAATGTAAGAGAGCTACTTCAGGAGTTTAAGGTAGTCAGAAAGTTCAGGCTCCTTGCCCAGATTTCTGTTTAGCAAGGAGCCTGAACTTCAATGCTCCCAGTATGACAGCTGAGCTCCACTAATTAAATGAAGTATTGCTATAAGCAAGCATGGGAGTGTGAAGGGATCCTGCATGTTTGGGACTTAAAATTGGACCATTGGGCAATCCCATGCACAGGCTGCTGAAGGAAGACGAAGGAGTTCTGGAACATTTTAGTATTCTTTATTATTGGGTATGAGATATCTGACTATGATGGAAGTACTGCCCAGTGCCTCTGTGGTGCAGAACAGAAATAAGAATTTCAGTCTGCTGGCAATAGTTTTAAACTGAGCACCTTGCAAGCCAGTATGGCCAAGCCACTAAGGGGAGCATCTGCAGGGGATGGTGAGGACGAAGGTGGGAAGGGCAGGTGCTATGTTGCTGTTGAGGAGAGAAGTGTTTCTACACTCCCCTTCCCTCTTGTGGGATTCCTCCCTCATTTATGCCCTTGGGCACGAACAGCTCTGTTGACTAACATGGCACAGCTTTTCTTTTCATTGCAAATCTCTTCCCTGTCTCTTCTCAAGAGGTGGCTGTGGCTCACCTTGCCTGGTGTCTTTCTCTTGAAGGATGCACGGGCCAGCAGCTCCTGGCCTCCTCCCTGTGTGTGGTCAGGAGGGGACAGGGGCACGTCCATGTCCCTGCCTGCACCTCAGCGGCACTTGGTGAGTCTAAGATAAGTGCACATTTGCTAGAGAACAAAGATGGGTATGCATGGAAAAAGACCAAGATGATGTAACAGATGCCCATCTGCCCAGAAAATACTGAGCCTTTGCTACCCTTCTCAGGGAGAATCACAGGTTTTAGAGCAGGATCCAGAGGTACTAAATACAGCAGAGATACTCCTGGGTTTAGTATTATTGCTTTTGACCTGTTTAGGTCTACTGACAATGGTGAGTCTGGTGAAAAAAAATTTTAAGCAGAGGGAACCAGGACTTCTTTCTCATTTTTGTTAATTATTTCTTTTGATTAATTCAAGAAATAAGTGGGACCTTTTTGTGCCACAGATCACACATCTTGTGAGAAAATTGAAAGAATATTTGCATATCTCACTAAGGATACTGAAAGGATTAAGTAATTTTTGTAAAGTATTCTGAATTTTTGAAAATTGTTATGGGCAAGGACAATGTTATTCTCTTTGCACAAATATGAAATGTTGAAATAGAGCAGGGATACCTATGATAATCTAAAACTCATCTCATACATTTATAAATCCTCCTCTTTTTTGGCTATTCTTATAGGTCCTATTTCTGAAGATGGTCCCTGTCAGCAGTTTGTAGGCAAATCACTGGAATTTAGGGATGCTCAGCCTCAATGCTGATTATTTTTCTTCATCACAATTCACAGTGCTTTCTTTAAGCTCACTGTTGAAGACCAGGTTCTCAGCTGGAGTAAATGCAGGTAGCTGTGTTCAGCTGAACATCTTTATGCCTTATTTGTGCTAGATAAAGGTCATGCCTGTATCCTGATGTACAAATGTCTCAGTTTGCACTGTGAAAACTATTGCTTTTTGTTTTCCCAGTAGTGAAGATACTGCAGAAGAAATAGATTTCAAAATCCTTCTGGTCATCTGTAAGGTGGTTTAGAGTTCATCCTGTTCTGCTAAGACATGACATTTGTAGTGCAGGGCCTGGTGAGGGAGTAAACTGGAACAACCTCATAGTTGCCAACATCAGCAGAGACAACTGGATGCTACTGCAGGGTTTTGCTGGTATTATTTCAGAATAAAATCCTTTCTTTAGGGCTTTAACTCCTGCTGACTGTCTGAAATGCAGCTGCTGTGCTGCAGAAATATGAGTAATTTCAGACTGTCAGCAGTACCAACAGTTGCAGGCAAGGAGACTACAAAGAATGGGTTAAATCACAGACTTCTTGCCTCTTCGGTATTCCTGGATAATAATCCACCTACAGTGACTCCACTCTGTGGGTAGAAAATGCCTACCTCTTTTTAAACATAATTTATGCACTCCTTTGCCTTTTGAAAAGGATAGACACCAGCCAGGTAGAAGACTGCTCTGCTGCATTAGGGCTCACAATTAACCATCAAATGTGTGCCTGATGTGCGAGTCAATCTGCCAAGTCATAAATGTTACAAGCAGACATCTGACTATAGTGTGTATTTTTAAAGTGCACTTTTTGGCTATGTAGCCTTAGCAAGTACTGTTCCTTCCAACCTGTGCTAAAAGGACAGGGATACATGTGCTGTTAACCTGGCACGGTATGAAACCTGCCATAAACTGATTTCCCCAGAGGGTTTCTCCCTGCAAGGGCTGTGTGCTACGAGGCAGTGTCTCCCAGATGATTCCAAGTGTCCTTGACTGGATCTGCAGTAAGCAGGAAGGTGCGTGATAGTTTCTTCTGTGATGCAGTGGTGGCATCTGAGGGGGCTGAGGGTGTGAAGGAAGCTCATTTCTCTCCCCCCAACCCCACCCCCATGACAAAAAAGTTCCTGGGCTTGGACCTGAAGGGATTGGTTGGTGAGAAGTTTCTGCTTCTCAAGTAAAAGTCAGACCTAGAAAATTCTATGGTGATTGCATAAGTACTGAAATCACCACACAGCTAAAGCCTGAGAAGCAAGCAATCGACTGGGGAACATATTTCTAATATAATTGCTTTTTGACCTTTTTTTTTGGTCTTGCTTTGAGTTTTGATTAATTTCACATTAATTATAATCACTGAACACTGAGGAAGAAAGGGATGGTTTTGTTGGTTTTGGTTATTTTTTTGGTTGAAATTACAGCAGCTTTCTGTTGTTACTGTATTTGGAAAAGAATTAACTCCTGGTCCTTTCAGGAATTACTCAGGAAAAAAAAATTAACAGAGAAGTCAAATTTGACACTTTTGCTTTCTTGAATTAGGTAATGATATAAGTGATTTCAGGCTATCCCTGTGTGCTATAAGGAATAAATCCATGGTAAATATGAGATAGAATTAATCCCTCAAAAGCAGTACATATTTTTGAGGAACACAACAGCCCCCGAGCATTGCCCAAGGCATCCAGCCATTTTCTGCTCACCTATAGCAAGAATTACCAGACTATTACAGTGCAGTGTCTTGTGCTGCTCATGTATTTGCAATACACCCTCTGGTCTGCATCCCAATCAAAGGGCATTTTCAGAGACATTGGCATCTGCAACAGAGATGGGCAGCTGTTTTATCATCTGCCTTGCTCCCTGAGTCTCCAGGGCAATAACTGGGCTACTCCTTGTCCCAACACACTGCCAGAAGAGGTCCCAGTGTCATTCTGCCATGCCTCTCCTGACTTCTCTGCCTCCCCCGTGATCTGTAACAGTACCTCTGCCACTTCTGGCTGAATCTTTCCCTGGGAAGTGATTAGCTCATCTTCAATATCTGCCTGATGCTTTTGTGTCAGAGGTCTTGTAATGTAACAATGATCCTGGAGACAGAGCCAGCCCAGCTGAGGAAAAGGTGAGTGCTCCCACTCTGCTTTGTGCCTTCCTGGGATTGTTCAGGGTGCCCCAGCGTATGGCAGGCTTCAGCACATACAGCATCTGCTCTGGCATCTTATTCTGTAGGGTGTTGGTCTCTTGGAAGAGACCCACTTTGCTAGACACAGCTCTCAGCTCATACTTAGTCTGCCTGCTCTGGGAAAGCGATGTGTTTTCTGACGACAGCCAAGATAAAAATCAAAGGTTCATTCTTTTGCACTTCAGGGCTGATTTATAACTTCCATTCAGAACGTCTAGGCAGAATACACAGATTATGGAGACAAGAGGTTAGTTCACTTAAACTATCTTCTGACTCTATGGGATTGCCACAAACCACGGCTAGTTAAAATGTGGAGGTGTTAGTGTTCATATCTTTTTGTTTTAAAATGCCTATATGAGGAGCTATACGTTTAAATTTTGTCATTATTTAATAAAAGCTATTTATTAGATCTGTCGATGGCCTGTTAGGCACAAGCTGCTGGGGGAATCTTGCATTAATTTTTCATCTGAAACAGCAGAAATAATTCTGTGGATTTTAAACTGTTGTTTTGCAGATGCAGTCTTAAATGTTACTAGATTTTACCTCCCTCATCCACTAAAGCTTTGTTTTCTCATTTCCTGTCAATCTTATTGAGGAATGCTGAATAATCAGAATGAAGCAAAGATAAAACTGCCTTCTGATCTCTCTGATTTATTTTGAGAAAACTTTGGTTCTTTCTGTATCAAGGTGTCCTCACTTCACCCGCTTAGTGAAAACATGATAGTGGAAATTCATCTAGTCTCTCCAATTTATCTCTAAATTACTGTGCAACTGTTAGTCTCCACAATACCCAGAAGACGTAGATAAATAATGTTCTATTACCCTGATTATAGATGTAAATCATTACTAAGAAGTTGTGGCTTGCCAGAAGTCTCATTTGAAGTCGTATCAAGAGCTGGTGCATTTCTGGGCTTCCCAAATAAGATTGTAACAATTTTGTTTGCTACCTTATCTCCTTGCTGCTTCAGCTCTATCACTGTATCTGCTACTGAATGTTACATGTATTTTCATATTGGAGTCCTCAGTGAACAGAATACCTTAAGAAGCCAGAGCTTTTCATTAGACAGCAAATATTCTCAATTAAAGATTGCTCATTTATTCTAGACCCTTTTTATAAATTACTATGATCAAACAAGGGCAAAGGGATGCATGAGAATCACCCCCAGAATAATTCCTGTATGAGGACCACTGTTGGAACCAGCACAGCATCTTTTAGTCTGACAGAGCAAGTGCCTGTTGTGTGCTCTCACTTCCACAGCTGCCCTACGTATTTAAGTCATTTGTTTTCTCCTGAAATCCCATTTAGTCTTGGATCACAGCTGAAAAGAGTCTGTGTGTGTGGTGAAGGACATAATACTTGTGCAGGACTCCTGAGTGGAGAAGATAGTTTGGCTGGGTTGGAATGCTGAAATATCCACTCTAGAGCTCTTAAGGAAATGAAGTTGGCCTCTTTCTCTCTCTTTTTTTGTCCTGCCCAGCTCTTGTGCCAGCCATCAAGGTGTCCGACCTTCACAGAAGAAAATGAGTGCATCAGAACAGGCTGTCCAAAATCCTCACGTGTCCTTACAGCAAAGGCTTCTCCAGAATTAGCACTGGTCACAATACATGAAGATTTTCACGTGGAGCCTAACTCTTTTTTACTCTTTGGCAAACTTAAAGCAGCAAAATGTGCTCTTTTGAGCACAAAATCTCTTACTGGAGACGCCCTTCCTCCTGGGCTCTCATGAGGGCTCTTTTCTTGCTTGCAGAAGGTACTCCATATTGCTAACTCACTTGAATTATTCTGACTAGGTTGTTCTCACCTTGCTGAAAAAGGAATTGCTGTAAGTCGCCACAATCTGAGATTTCAAACTCTTGACGGTCTTTCTCTGCTAGCAAGCCACTGATTTGTCGTCCTGTGTTCCCTTTCCAGGGTCCTAACTCTATTTCTCCCTCAATGTCCTGTGAACATTGAGGGGTGAGACTTCCCTCTCCCTACAGTGATTTGTTTTTCCAGTTCTGACGACTCCTTCCATCTCCTATTTCTAGGAGATTTATCCTCCTCCAGGCCTTTTCCTTCTCACTGCTTACATTGCAGCCACTATTTTCTGCAGTTCCACTTCAGGAGTGTCCTTCTCACATCTGATGGTGACTGCAGTTCCTCCACTGCACAGCATCCCATGCTCCATGAGCAGGAGAGCAGCTATTCAGCAGTGATTAAAATGCTGTTTAAAATCCAGAATTCACGCCACAGACTCTGGGTGAAAGAGGAACTATCAGGACAAGAACATGTTGATGCTTCCAAAAGGGAGAGTATTTTTGTGTCCAGAAAAGGCTAAAAAAACCACAGTGCCAGGTTGAGAATCATTTGAAGATTTTTTTCTGACCTACTGGGAAAGCTGTTTATATTCCCAACTCATTTCAAACTAACCAAACAAAACCGCCTCACCACAATCAAGAAAAGGACTGCAAGTAGATGGATATATATTTGTAAGTAACTCAATGGATATTATAAAAGCAATTTGAAAAAAAGATCCTTTTTTCCTTGAATACATTCAACAAGGTTTGTCGTGTTTGTCCTTCAGACTTCAAACAAGCAAGGTTTTTTTCTTACCTACAGTTTTTAGCAAAATGTTGTGCAGAAACTTATTTCCTTTTTATCTCCTGGTATTCCCTCTTAAATTTTGCTGCTTTGTTCTTTTTTTCTGACAACTATTTTCATTTTCACATTTTTATTAAGTCAGTGTGAGAGGAGAAAAAGAAATTAATATTGGGGAGAGAAGAGAAACTTTGGGATTTTTCTTACGGAGAAAAGGGTAAAGCTTTGAATAAATGTTATTTGGGAGGAGGGGGAGAAATTGGAGGGAAAAAATATTTTGTTGGCAAAATGTATCTACGTTTATTTGTGCAGCCCTACATCTGAAACTGGGGTACATAACAGTGTTCGTTCTTAGCCAAAAATGCCTGTGAGAAGGCTTCCTAAACGTCATCTGCAAAACTTCCAGAAATGTAAACTTCCGAAAAGATCAAGTCATGGATGGTTTCCCTTCCTTGCAGGTCTCACGAGTAGCTGAACTGGAAAGACAACCTTGTGCAATAAATGTTAGAGGAGCTGGTGACAAGCATGGTGACTTTACTTAAGCCTCATGTCTTTCTGTGTGTTTAAAAAAAAAACCAAAAAACCAAGTCTCTGCTTCAGCATAATGGGAAATTGAAAACCATGAGTGACCACTAAGCATTTTGATGAAGGCAGATGTATTTAAAAAAAAAAAAGTAAATTCTACCCTCAGCTGTGAGCCTGTGGTGAATTTTGTTAACTAGAATTTGTAATTTGGGCTACTGATTTGGCTTAAAAGCATTTTTGTGGCCTGTGGGCATTTTAATAGAAGTACTCCACTGAGTGTTATTGGGAATTATGCAGCTTGAGAGATTTATGCCATCCTGAAATTTTTCTTGATTACAGCTAGTGCCCTATGCAGTGTAGCTAGTAAATGGAAAACATTTTTTTTAATTTGAATCCAAGTCATTATTGATATTCCTGTCAAAATACAGTTTCTGGTCTCTCAATAAACACAGAGCAAGACTTGTGAATGTAGCTTTCACACATAATTTCTGGGTGTGTTTGTGAGCCTTTTGCCATCTGTGTACATTACAGATCTTTAGAATAAACTACTGTGCAAGTTGTACAAGCAGACAGTTGTACAAACTCATAGCAGAAATCTCTCTTTTCTTTTTATTTTTTATTTTCTGCAGTTGTCAAAGTGAGGAGCAAGGGATGTCACAGAAAAAATATTTCTACTATAAGTTTTGCAGTTACTAAAATTAATGATGTGCCCACAGTTATCATAAGTGGAAATTGCGTCTGTTAGACTGATATTGCAAAATAAAACCTGGTTGACTATTGAGATGAACAATATCCTCAGATATCCTCATGGCAATAAAAAAAAAAACAATTATTCCCAACATTCACATCTATGACCTCTGCTTAAATTTACAGCAAATCTTGTGCCTGTAAACACGTACATCTCATTTCTAAAATATATTTAGAACAATTAGAATAAAAATATTCGATGCAATTCATCACTGGTCTGAATTAGACCTTGCTATTGAAGTCAAGAGCAGGAAAAGCTTGTATTTGCAAGAAATGCCCTCAAATCAAAGAGCAGGTCTGTGTGTTGTTCTCAGCAGACATACAGCTACGTTGAAATCCTACCTGGATGAAGAGAGTACAAAAACCACTTCACCTTGCTGCTTATAAAAATGATACCTGAATGGTCAAAGCAAAAGCCTACGGATACATATTCCCCCTGTGCAGTATTCCATAACCACACAGACCCAGGGAAGAGAGCAGCGGCCTGTGTTACCCAGTGTTATTTCCTGTCGGATAGAAGTTGTGTAATGTGTCTGTATAAAGGAAGAAATTGCTCCAATTGCTTCAAGGGACAGTTGTCCACCTGCTAGCAGAAGGAAAGTAAGTATGACCTCCCCAAATTGCTACACGTGAAACGTAAAATCCCCCTGTTTCAAGAACCCAGCAGAAGCCTTGTGGATGCGCACCGTTCCTTTGAATTTTCTTACAAGGTGACATGCATCCTTATTGTCTTGAGTATTTTGCCCTTCAATATCAAATCCTTGCTTCAAATTCTAATCATATTTTCGTTATTGTTGTCCTTTTTGTAGCTGCTTTTAAAGTATTTTTATAAATGTTTGAGACTCACAGAACCTCGTTGATGCAGGGCAATATTAATCCTTTGTACATCTATTTATCACCATCCTTATCAGATGATGATAAATAGATGTACAAAGCTACCACAATGACATTTTAAGTTTTTAATGCTTAGAACCTTTGGAGATCCACTTAGGAACCATCTGCAGTTGTCACTGACTTCTAAGAGAGCTACAAAAACTGGGATCCAGTGCTGAAATTACTGTTGTGGCCGTGGTGACCTCAACATTGCTACCTAGAGGGGACTTTGATTAACGTAGGATGTCAAAGGCTTCACAAGACCATGGAGACAAGACTCGGCCCAATGCCTGAAACTGGCTTGTGATTAGCTTGTTTTCAGATGTGGTAGCAAGTCTTCTGGATGCCAGGGAGTCTTGAAAATACCATTCTTCCTATTTCAACAGCATAGTTAGTTTAAAAAAAGTGCATATTTAATTGCAAAATAGGCTGGAATTGTTTTCATACAGAACATACAGAAAGTAAAGGGTTTAGGAGCACAGCCTGAAACTTCCTGGCTTTTGCTCATATTCCTGCCACAGTTCCCAGTAAGATTTCTCTTTCATCTACATTTGCCGTAGTTCCTTCTTTCTTACTTTCTAATAATTTAAGAGACAAGATGACAGAACAGATTAAAAAATATCTATAAATAATACTGTACGTAAAGAGGCATTTACCCACTGAGTCTTAAAACTCATTCCCTGATTTGGGTCTATTTTTATAAGCTTCATCTCACTTGACACTGACAATGATTCACATAAATATTAAGTGTTCATTTTTAGTCCAGTGCATATAAGTGAAGCTAAACTGTAGTGTTCTTTGGAGTTTTTACCCCGAAGGTCCTTACTTAGGATGGAAAGAGGGTTAGGAGGATGCAGTTCTTAAGCACTCTACAATCATCACATATTAGCTAGTGTAGATGGAGCATTTTTAAATTTTTCAAGGGCATTCACATTTCAAATGGGTTTTTTTGTTGACTTTTTTTCCCCTGTAGGATATAAAAATAGGGTGTATTATCCTGAATTAAAGTCTAAACCTGAAGGGTATGGAATAACATGGTTTCTTATTTATACCTCTCTGTTGTGTTGTGGTTATGTTCAACTTTATCACTATTCTTTTGCTGTATCTTGTTTTTTAATGAAAGCAGTCCTGAGATGTTTTATTAATTGTGCAAACATTTTGCTCTTTGGACTATGCAGCAAAGCTATTCAAACAATGAAAGAAAATATTATTTTTTCAGTGTTTGTCACTTCTAAATTCTAATGCAATTATGTTTCTGTTATAGCAGGAGTATATTTGATAACAGATGGTAAAACTGCA
Source organism: Nicator chloris (assembly GCA_013400495.1). Lineage (NCBI taxonomy): Eukaryota > Metazoa > Chordata > Aves > Passeriformes > Pycnonotidae > Nicator > Nicator chloris. The sequence goes on along the minus strand of WAAE01020242.1, from coordinate 144,870 downwards.
AAACTGTCTCCGCTTCATTAGCGTCCCTGGCAAGTCTTCCTATATAAGGTAAGTAGGAGCAGAGAGGGATATTTAACAATGTACCCTTCAGAGTTTGCAGTAAGATTTTGGACCAGTTTTAAGTGTATCATGAAAGCAGTGAATGTAATAGCTAGAATGTCCATTGATCACTTCTGTGTTGGTTGTTAAAACCAGAACTAAGCATGCGTGCTGTAAAAGGCTCTGATCTAGAAAGACTTGTTCTAGTGCTTTTCCAAGTTAAATTTATCCTGGCAATAGTTTCATTGAGATCAATTTCCTTTAATGGTGATAATGGGTTTTTATTAAAAAGCAATAAAATGTAAGTGATCAATCTCCATTTAAATAAAAAGAATGTTTATGTTAAAATATTGATGAAAAGGCAGCCTTCAGAGATTTTAAGAATGCTTGTATTTCCATGGCACGACTGAAAGGTGACAGATTGATAGCCCTGGGAAACGTAGGTCTTTTCAAAACAAATTATGTGATGTGTCCTTACATTGACTTTGGAGCTCGCTTTGCAGCATGGCAGAACTTCTCAGGCTCTGGGGTGAAAAACTCCTCTCTGATTCTGCCTATCTACTACTCTGCATATCGTCTCCTACTTTCTTGTGCATTTTGTGCATTCCTTCTCCATAGGGGCTGCACAGAGATCCCTAAGTCATTGCTCATGGCTCACCCCGGAGTCCAAGGCATGAGGACAACATATGGTTATTTCCTACCAGGAACTGGCTTCCAACAAGTGAGCGAAAATAAAAAGACCAGTCTTGTCATACGCCAACATTAGACGACCCTGATAATGTCACTATGTATCTCTCTTTTCTGCTTGCCGAATTCAGGAGCTCCGAATTACCACAGAGGAACAGCTTCTTCCACATTACTGGGAAATGCTGCTTTGCCATCTTCCCAGTATAATGGTTTGTGAATGCCTCATGCTGTGCAAATTGGATTAACTTCACTAACTGCTTGGATTATGCAGCTTTGTGAAGTGGGAAGGGCTCCCAAGCAGAGACATGAAAATTTGAAATCATGCAGTGGAAGAAAAATACTAAAGTTGAAATTTCACATTCTAAGCAAAAACCAGTAGCCACTAGATTATTGCGTCCAGGGAACTGTTTCATACTACAAATATCTCATGTTTTTATTTGAGTGTGTTTTTAAAACAGCTTATATTTAGTATGTATTTGGCAAGTACATTTAAAGGACTTTTCCTGTTAGTGAAGGAAAATTATGGGCATCAACAAGGTTTTGATGTAAGGTAGCTCCTAACAGTACTAAGGCAGTTATGGGCACACACAGAAACAACACTGTATGCACTGGAAGATTTTAATATGCATTTTTAAAAATTACAAATGCAGGGTTAGTGTTTTGGGAATTCTAAGTTGAGCTCACATGGTGACACCCTTTCACGAGTCTGCTCTCAGAAGCAAAGATGTAGGAAGTGACTGCTAGATTTCCTGGATGCAGGAGTGATGAAGAAGGTGGTGACAGAGAAGCCCTGCTGTCTGTGCACTGGCCACCCCAGCTCAGGCACATACTGTACCTTTGGAAGGATCACAGCCTTGGGAGATCTGCTGCTGCAGTCCAGGTTGGTTTGGAAAACACTACATCTGAGTATAGTGTAAAGCCTTCCCTTAGATGCTGTCAGCTTGCTGTTTTTATAGTACAAGCATTTAGAGGTGTCACAGAAATTATAACTCTATTGTGCTTGCTACTGAAATAAACATATAGTAAGGGAGAGAGGAAATAGTGCAAAGCGAGAACCCGGAGAAATTTTGGTTTTCTCTTTTGAAAATGACATACTAAGATTAAACATCTTGTATGATTTCACACACAGCAAAATTCATAGAAAATGAGAGGGGCTGAAGCATACCCAAATGATGTGCCATACTGAGCTAATAAAATGTGTTTGTTTGCTTGTGCCCACTGCAAATGTTCAGTTGCTGGGCTAAACGTGTGTGACCTGCCTTGGCACTATTGGCATGCTGCAGATGCTCCTCCTGAGAGGATCCTTCAGACCTAACATACGCAAGCAAGTAGGGCTTTGGTCACATCTAACAAATGCTCACTCCATAAACTGCATTAATTTGGTTGCTTGCAATCATTGGTCCAAATGTCAGGTTTGGGGGCTTTGTTTTTCGCTTTCTAGTAAATTTCCACTGTGTAGCTCTGTGTACTTGTCTGAGGACATGTGGGAATGTTCTGAATGAATGTTAAAAATCACCTGGTAAGAATAAAGGCTCACCCTGCTGTCCCAACCAAGATATCCTTTGAGAACAGTAAATGCACAGTTTTAGGCATTCCTATAGCTGATGGCAATATGGACATGAAGATAAATTTGTGGTTTGGACTTGAAGGCTCTGTAGAATTTTTACTGAATTTCACACTTTTTATTTGCCTGTAGTCCATGCCACTGACACAGTGAAAACTGAGCTTCTTTGCTTAGTAGAGCAGGTTCTCCAAAAGATTCTTTCTTTAGAACAGTGAATGCACTTTTGCACTATTGATTTCCTGCTGCTTAGACATAACTAACATTTTAAGTAATCTATACAGTTTTGAAATTTACATTAGGTCTTTTAATAAAATCCCTAGCACCTCAGGGACTTCTTGGTAGGATAGACAGTGAACTCCTATCAACTGAACACTGAACAACAGAACACTAAATTTCAGTACCGCTTAAGCGAAATTCTGACCTAAGCTGATCTGCTACTGCCCCAAAACCAGAAAACCAAACACCACCCCACAGCAGTTGCCTCAGTCTGGCTATTGGTTGAATTACCACAGCACAGTCAGGTTGTTCTTGGTTTGTCCTTACAAGTGCTTTACTGAAAACCCTGAGTTAAAATCAGTTCTGCATTATGCGGGACACATTCCCGAGAAGTGCTAAGACGTACTGTCACTAGATTTCTTGCAGAACTCCACACTAGAAGTGAAGGGGAGATCCATGCTAAAAAGGGAAACGGGAATAGCACAATGTGGCTGAGATCATGTTGTGGTGTTTTTAGAGTAGAGATCAAAGGCTGCTGTGAAGGCAAGCCCTTTTGCATTGCGTGTTGTGGCAATTACACAATTGTCCTTGTCCTGAAAAATTTTACCTGGAATAAGTGTGCATGGGTCTCTGGTTGGATCCCACTAAAATCAGTGATAGTTGGGACCAAGGCCCTACAAGGTAAGGTGGGGTGGGATTTTAGTGATGGTCTGTTCGTTTCTTGCCTGTGTCCTTTTCTGCTCTAGGACATGACCTCCCTTCTGCTGGAGGTTGTAGGTACTCAGCATTTTAGAGACTTCTTCCTATTCATTTTGTTTTGAAGTCTGTTATCAAGGCTGAAGCATCCTGACTGAAGGTTTTAATTTAATTAATAACTGGATAAATCACAGAACTGGCCTCCACCATCTAGACCTGTCAGTTGATCTGGTGTAAATGAAGACTGCAAGAAGCCCAAACTGAAAAATAGAGCAGGGAGTATTGGAATGAATTTTCAAGTGAAATTTGCAGCTAAATTTCCTAGGTATGTTAAAAGATAGGCAACTCAAGCTGACCAGATCTTTCTGTGTTTAAGAATATGTTTTTTGAGGGCAAAGGTGGGCAGCAAGAGAAACGCTGCTGCAGTCAAAACAAGAGTTATTAAGTAACTGTTGACGTATCTCTGCGTACCTTTTATTTTTTTTGTGAATGGGTAGATGATCAAGGAAATTCAGAAAAGAGGATGAATTTGGTTGTGCAGATGAAAATGTGTGTTTTAACTTGTGTCTGTCTCTGAAAACTGTACGATTCAGTAGCAATAGGCTTTGCCTTTTCTATTTAAAACCAAATAATCCATTTATTGCTTCTTAAAAGGGACATTCTCTCCCAGGTTTTCACGTAAAAAGCCAGTATGATATTTTAAGCTATTTCTTGCAGTCACAACAGCTCAGTGGTCCTGACCCAAGACTTTTCAAAGTGAATCTAGCAGTGCTGAGATTTACTGCTGCTCCCGAAGTATCAACATAATTACGTAAGTGTGTGCCAGCAGCGTGTGCCTGTGTTGGTAGCTCGTGTGCAGCACACACATCACTGCCTGTCTGCAGGGCACTGAAACCTGAGCTTTATTGCATTTACAAAAGGCCATTACAACGCAATTTTAACTTACTGTCATTAAAGGGTCTTACATCATCAGCAATCACTGCAAAAAGCCTTGGCCCGCGATTTATTCATCATTTTTATTGCATGATTTATTACCACCTCTGTTACATTTTATAAATCTTATCAGAAAGAAATTAAAATCAATTAGGGCCTGGTCCCTTCACCTTTACCCTTGTTGGGTGGTACCTTGTTCTCAGCCTGACGGAAACGGGGATATTCCTGGAGTAAGCTATCACTACAGGAGTAGGAGTGAAGATAGCAAAATCTGGTTACTTAGTGAGCACAGGAGAGAGATGTAAAAATTATTCCAGAAATGACAGCATTTGGTTTATATTCCAGGGGGAGGAGGTGGTTCTCCATGGATTCATAGATTTCTCTGATTTCATCTAATCCTACCGCTTCTGTGTACCATTTGGAGTGAATCACATATTTATGTAATTCCATATTCAGCAGGGAAAGCCAAGTCAGCCTTCTAAACGGTTCTTTCCTCAAATCAAATTCAGTACATAGTAACTGAGAAGCTAATTGTAAGGCAATTGCAAAGATCTCAAAATGGCTTTTCTATCAGTCTTATACCCCAAGAATGCACTGAAATTTGATAAGATCAGGCTTATAAAAAATGGAAACTCAGTTTTGCCATCTGTATTTGCATGAGAAAGAATTACACGCTTGATTATCAATTAGGGCCCAATTTTTCAATCTGAATACCCCTGCTTGCCCTTTTTATTACGAAACACAGTGCTTGGATATGATTTAGTTGAACATTAATTGAAGTCATGTGGTTTAAAGGGGGATGTATTCTACAGTCCTTTGCAGTAAAAAAGACCAGTAAGATCATGATGAGCTTTGTCAGTATTAGAGCTCTATGTTTTGATGCAGTGTGCTAAAGATGCTCATGTCTTTAAAAGATTATGAAAACATGTATTTGAATATGTATGGTCCTAATAAATTGCTAAGATCTATTGCACTTCGGTGCTTTGGAATATGAAATATGCATCATGTCTATTCAAAAAAGCAGTAGACAGCAATTAATTTGTTATCCTGAACCATCCTGCAGGAAAATTCATTTCCATCCTTTAAGTTGGTGGTAATTTTGGCTGGGTTTCAATAACAGTAAGGCTGGGCCCTCTGTTGCTGATTTGCTAACATCTCTCCTTATGTTAAGAGAAAGGCAGTATGTACAGACTTTACTAAAGTACTACCATAAATATACAGGCATTTTTACAAATAAGAAAGACAAATACTGTTAAACACTAGATCGCACAGCAGAAGGGAAGAAGATGATGGAAAAATAGTTTTCCTAGGTGTAGTCTAATATACCACATTTCTGTGAGCAGTTCTAAAATAGAAATTTTATAACTGATCCACAGATTTTTTTATCCTTTGTCTCATGACAGACCAACAGAGAATTACTAGTATTTTGTTGCCTTTTTTTCCCTAACCAAAACCAAAATAGCAGATGTCAGGGGAAGGGCAAAGAAAATAACTGAAGGTACAAAGGAATGGATTAGAGAGAAGGGACCAAATATCTTTCTGAACCCAGCCACTAAATTCATATTGATTTCAGTGGCACCACAGTTACTTCTGCAGAAATATTTTGGGGTGGTTTAATTTTGAAGTCCTTCCTCATATGGAAATCCCACTCAGCATCGTAGGAGGTGGCAGCAATAGGAAGGCATATATATGTGTATGCATATGATGGTATGATCCATACAATCACAGCCTTGGCCAAATGAAGCAAATTTTGTAACCTAGAAACGTTAAAGTTAAGTGAGATAAAAAAATTAAAATGGCAACAGATGCTGTTCTTTTTTAAGGTTTTAGAATAATAGAAATAAAATTGGAAATAGGCAAATAGATTTAAGAAAAATGCCTTTGAATCCAAACTGCTAAGTCTGTACTAGGCAGCCATGGAATTGTCAGGTGGGTAACATCATCTCTCTCATCTCCTTCTGAGATTGTGACTTCAAAGAGATTGTAAGATTTTCTGGGCAGACATCATATCTTCTTGTGTGTTTTTGAACAGGTCAAACTGGTGAAGTCATGATTCTGCATGGGTGTTCTGGTATTTTTTTCTCTGTGTGTGTTAGTTTAAAAATTTATTACTTCTGAATTCAGACAGACAATTCCCAGGAGTTACTTGTGTACCTGTTCCCACCATAACCAATTTGATAGGGACTGGATGTGGGACTTGGAGCAGTGAACACTTTCTAGCTGGCATTGCAAAGGTTTCTTTGGTCAGGATGCAGAGAAGACTACCACGCTCACTAATCAGTTATATAAGGATTTGCTGTAACATGTTCCTGGTTGGGAGAATATAGGAATAAAATGGAATTTTAGGAACTCTATTAATAATGAATGATAGAATGGTAGTTAATAGATATCTGTAATTCCATTATACTACAAGTGCAAGGGAAACCTCATTTGATGTGGAAAGAGTCTCATTTTTCCAGAGCTGTAATGCAGCGTGCAGTTAAAATTAGGCAGTCTCGTTAATTGTCAAAGGATATGGTGAGAATTCCTGCAGCCAGCTTCAGCGCAGGATTAGATATGCCTCTGCAGGAGACACTTTTCAGAAAGGCTCAGGGTGGGAGAGCAGCTCCAGTGGGGCCCCTTTGAAGCTGTCCCTGAGGAGGGTAGAGGAAAGTGAGTGGGGCAACTCTCATCCCCTCTGTCCTTGTTTGCTCATGCTTGGTGGGAGTCTCCAAGCACTGTCTGTGGAGCACTCCTGTGCCAAGCGTGTCTCGCATCACCCATCTGTGGAATAAGCTCCCCTCGTGAAGGATGAGGAATGTCTGTTCCCACTCCCTGATACCTGCCTCAATTCCTGAGCTAAGCTGTGTGGCCGGGGTAAGGAACGAGCAGAATCACCCCAGCCTCTAATCCTCAAGGCAGTGCGGGTATGAAGGAACTAGGATCCCATAAGCCTTTTTGTACCTATAGAGAAAAAGCCGTTTAAATGAACACAGCAAGGTTGAAATGCTCTTGAATGTGCAAAAGAAAGATGGAAGAAATCCCTGGGGAATACCTTTTTCTCATTTCTTTACCACTCCTTTTTCCTGTCTCCTTCTCAGTGTCAGAAACTTGTCCTTCAAAAGTCACCCACTGAGGAAAGCAGATTCTTCTGCAGGATGTGAAGAGGAAACATGAGGGAAGGGTGAGTGCGAGTTTTACTTTTCCTCTTACAGATCTAAGTGGTATAGCATATGCCAGGATTGCAAGTCAAGCTGTCCTTTCCAGGACCCTACCCAGCTTCTATTTAAAAACAGTAAAAATGTTTATTTGGAAGGACTACAAAAGCTTTCCTAAGAGTTCATTAATAAAGCTTAACTGTCCAATTTGAATGTGAGCAGTAGCACAGAATCTCAGCTGAAAGCTCCTCGTTCCCAAACACTGAGTAACCCAAGGAATGTGAATTAACACAAACACAGCCTTATCCTGCTGTGGAGGAGGAGGAGGAAAGGGAATAAATATGTTAGATACCTGCAGGCCAAACTCCCCAGGAAGTCAGTGGGAGCTTTACTAGTGGAAGAACAGCATGACCAGACATAAGCATAAACGAGAGAGGATGCCAAGAAAATATTTTCCACACTTTCGTGTACTGAGGGACCTATGAAGTCTACTAAATACAGAGGGCAGGAACTCTACTACGATGTAACTCTCTGTAGCTTTCTGGCTGACTCCATTTCTCCCTTTGTGCCTACTTACAAAGGTGTCTGATGATGCAAAAAAGACACTTCTTATGAGCTTCAAAGAAACATCAGCTTAGGTGTGTGCAGTGATAATTAGCTGTCTGGACAGATGCTTTTGACAATCCTTCTGGATCCCTGATCTTTCCCATCACCTTTTTGTTCTTCTGTTCAGATCTCCAGGCACCACACTTCGCCTCTTATATCCAAATGTGGATTCTTTAGGTTAAGGAGAAGTGTAATACCTGTTTATCTTACTAAGATAGGTGTCTAAGGCGGTCTGTCATTTGAAACAAACTATCTTTTCTCATTACAGATATAGAAGATGATGCAATTTTTCAAGTGTTTCCTCTTTTTAGAAAGAACAACATTGTTAAGAAATTAGCGTGAGAAAACTTGAAATTAATTAACATCAGCCACTATTGTTTTAACAAGCAACTGTTGACTATGTTGCACCTAAAGACAAATGATTAGTGACTAGGAGCTTTGCTTAATCAGAGTAAGTTAAGAAATAAGCAAAATTTGCAGAGTTAGCTGATTTTGCCTGACACACGCAAATGCGCTTCCAGTCTTCCCTGGCTGTCTACAATGAGATCAGAAGTAATTTAGTATGAGTCAGGTGGAGGTGAAGCAAAACAGTCAAATGTACTTGTATTTGCAAGCAGTGTCCATCAAAATCCTCCAAGAATGGCTGGATTTGAGTAAATGCTGAGCTTTCTATAGACAGTTCCTAAACATTCACTGATCTAGCATACCAGATACAGTCCAGAGAATCTCGCTTTATACAGATATGCAGATTTTCATTTAATCTTAATATTCAGGGACTGTATTCCTTTTATTTGCCCAAGTGTAACACTATAATGGTTATGTAAACTGATGCTTACATTGAGATGTTATTTTGACATGCATTTTGGTGCCATATGTAAACATCAAAGGTGTATAATAAGCACCCCTAGTACAGATCCCAGTTCCATTTAGGAAGAGAAAATTTTGTGATTTTTTTTGTTGTTGTTGTTGACAAAAGGGCAATGTGAATTTAGATTTTTGCACAACTGAATTGCAGTTTGTAACTGAAAGTAACGTGCTCAGTTAGAAGTGGGGTAACAATGGACTTGTTGCCTGGCTCTAGCAATGACTGCCTTAATATACCATTCACTTGTTAATGATGCCATCAATTATTTTACTATAAATTAGCTATTGTGAGCTTCAGGTCTTTTTGCAATGTCTGTGTTAGGTTACAGGAGCATAAATCAAACTCCCATCTCTTTTTACATCCATAACCATAACGTATGGCTTTTATTAGGAAACGTTAAGTGTCTTATAATGTCTTCTTAATGGACAGTGTGTGCATGTGTTGATGAGGAAAGCCATCTTCCTCCATGCAAAATATTAATGCATGTGGCCTACGTCTCCATAGATACAAGTTAAAGAATCATATTTAACTCACGAAATATTCAGTGTACTCATATTTATCTAGTTTTAACAATCCTTTAAGGAAAGAACAAGTTAGAGGTAAACTAGGAGTTGAATTCTAACAGGTATGCACAAGTGATTGTGAATAAATGGCACACCATCCACTCACACCCCCCCCAACAAACCCAAATCATTTTATAAAACACCTATTGCTAAATGGAAATACCCTTAGAGAATTTATATCCCTCTAAAATTCCAGCCTATGCATCACAAAGACTCCTAATACTGGTTATAAATTTTTGTCCTTCTCCTAAAATACCATAACGCCTCCAAGCAAAAGTGTGTTTTAACATCTGTACCTTTTCATTGGGACAACATTATCCATTTGGCTTTTGAACCACTTCCCAAAACCTTGAATAAGCACATTACTTTCACTTGAAATATGTTTTGCCAACAGATTCCTGGGTACCAGAGAGATCTGCTATTCAGATCACCGGTTAACACTGGGCTTGATTAATGGGAACCAAGCATTTTGAAGGATACCCTCCAGCCTTGTCTTTCCCTTTCCATGTTCCCTTGGCAGAAATCAGAGATTTGAAAGCTGCAATACAACAGCATCATCTTTTCATCTTGTGGTAAATATTCTATTATTCCTTTATCCTCCATGCTGTTAAAGGGAATTAATTTAAAATATGAACTCCTTTGTTCAGGGAGGATGTCTCCAAATGGTATGCAAACAAGAATCTTTAGAAATGCAGCAAGCTATAACTCCAGGCTCTGCTCCAGCTTTCCCCATTCATTCAGTTTGCAGACCTGGTGTCTGCCTGCTGGAGATCTCTGCTCAGACCAAGTCTCTGGCAGCTGCTGTTCCACCACTCATTCATACATGGCCAGCTCCCTTCTCCCTGCTCCTTGCATTTTAACTTCTCTTTCCTCCATCCATCCAATGGAGGAAATTTTTTTTCCCTAAATCTTTTTCCTTTCCCCTTTTTCCCTAATCTGATCTCACTTCTTTGATCCTTCTCAGGAACACTGATCACCCTCCCCGACCAAAACACCACTCATCCCTACAGAGGCCTATTGGCAGCAATTAAGCTGTAACAAAGGTACATTTAAGAGTAAAGCCTATGCCAACCAATTTCTTTATGAAGGCACTTACCCTCCGTCTGTTTCCCTAGTTATCAAGTTGACTATCTTGGGAGTTAATTCTGCTGCTGTTCCTGAAGCAAATGTTTTCAGTACTTTTGATTTCAGCAGCAGAATCAGGCCCTAATTAATGTAATTCTCCTCATAGCATGAGGAGGTGCTTACTTAAAGGAGTCGGATGGCTGTTACAGACCATTTTTATCCACACCTATGCTGTGAACTGCACCAGTGTGCATTCCCTTTCCAAAACAATCACAGGCACCAGAAGGGGAGGAGTTGTCCTTCAGTAGCAGGCAAGAAACCTGTCAAACACAGGTGCCCCTTCTACGTGAATGAAACCCTTTTGCTCTGATTAATATTTTGCATTTCCCACAAGGGAAAAAGACACAGAGTGAGAAGCTGAATTACCCATTTTCAGAGAAGCATGTTCATAAATATTTAACTTGGTATGTATGAGAAAAGAGAAAGGCACTGATTCCCTTTCCAGTCCAGGCTGAAACTCTCCAAATCCCCTGGCACCGCTGGGACTGCCTGCTCCCATAATCCTTTCTCCATCTCATAAAGGGGAGACAGCCATTAGCTTGTAAGAGGGCTGGATAAGGTGTCTCTCTTTACTGGGGGATGTCTGACTGTAAAAATCTATGCATAGAGGGAAATTACCTGGTGCAATGGAGACCTCTTTGGCCCAAGACTGGGACCCCAGCCCCAAGTTGTTCTAGGAGTTTTAGGAGCCTATTAGAAAATAAGGGTCTCTGAAGGACAACATCTGAGTTCACAAGCTCAGGCCGTGATGTCTACTTGTTCCCCATGCATGCAGCCTGCTTGAGAGTGTGGGTTACATTCCCACAGACCCCACACGATTTCTGTATGGCCACACACATGGATGGCTGCTCTGCTCTGACAGCAGAGAGAACCCTGGTGATGCTGGGAGGAAGTGGGACCACAGGGACGTTTGAGTGTTTTGATGAGGGTGCTGATTGCATAGCTTACCCTTGCATATCTGGAGGAGTAGGGATCCTCAAAGAGTGCCCAGATGCGGGGCTGCCACCGTCTCCAGAAGCCCCCAGACCTGCCATCTGGGGAGTCACTAAGTGCTAGGCGTTTTGTCATCTCCAGCTCATCTTCACCATCACCAGAATCTCCTGTGCCATCTATGTCTCCGTCCTCAGCACTGCTATCCAGAGGCGCCCCACCAAAGCTGTCCAGAGCCTCTTCGGCGTCGCGGTGCTGCCGGTAGGTCATCCAACAGCAGGGCTCCACATCGGTCTCATCGATGCCCCAGAAGGCCAGCTCCTCCTCATACAGGGGCCCGCACACGTCCGCGGGGCAGTGCAGCTTGCCAGTGCGGTAGTAATTCAGGATGTGGGCAAAGACGCCCGGGTGCCGGTCAAAGAAAAACTCATCCGTGCGGGGGTCATAGTCAAAGTGGCTGTGGGCATCGGGCTCAGCGATCCAGGCCAGCCGCGTGCCGGGCAGGGTGCGCAGGGTGCTGCGGTAAGTCTGGTGCCTAGTCCCTCCCACGTTGATCACAATGCGGTCGCTCTCGTCGCCCTGGCCCATCTCGTCTCTTATTAGGCATGTCGCAGACTCATCCAAGCAAGCACGGCAGGCAACAAGCCCGTCAGGGGACGGCTGCTCGGCGGCAGTCGGTGCCTAAGCCGAGCCCCGCTCCGGGCCCGCGGGGGCGACGGGCCCCGGCCAGCCCCGCTCCCCCGGGGCCGCTCCGAGGCGATGCCGGTGGCGGTGGCTGCCGGCGCTGCGCCGCCTCCGTCTGGAGTCAGACGCTCGGGGTCCGCGGCAGCTGCAGCCGCGGCGGAGGGGCAGGGGCAGGGGGGGCCATGCTCCGGGAGCGCGGGCGCTGCGGTGCCGGAGGGGGAGGGCCTTTCCCTGGTTGGACGTGGCCAAAAGCACAAGGGGAAAAAAAAAAAAAAAAAAAAAAAGGAAAAAAAAAGGNCGCCGCGCAGGCGCCGCTCCCGCCCGGGCCCTGGCGCGGGCCGCGCCCCCCGCTCCCGCCGCCGCCGCTCCCCCACCGCTGCCGGGACGGGGGTGCCCGCTCGGGACCCGGGGCTGCGGGGAGAGCGCCCTCCCGCCCCGCTCACCTTCCCGCAGCCGCGCGGTGGTCACACCGGGGGTTCCCTTCAGGAGCGGTGGGTGTCTCGGTGCTGCCCTTTTCTCGGCTCTGAGTGACCCTCTCGGGCACCACTGACATGAGTCACGGCTCTGCTCGTCTTGCCTGAACTGGACTGGCTGAAGGGCAGAATTCGAGATCTCCCCAGGCGTAAATTTCTTGCCTGACGGGCAGGGGTACCCAGGGTTGTCCCTTCCTATCACGTTGCGCTTTTCCTTGGTACCGCACACCTACACCACTTCTCCATCTTTTCCCACTGTTCATTTGGGGTTTTTTTTGCTAACACCTATGTTGGTAGGAAGTTGCTGTTTGGGTTTGTGGTTTTATTCTTTTTTAATTCTCATTAATTCGCAAATAATGACAAGGGAAGTTTCAAAAACCGCCCAGTTCCTGTCTTGCAAGGAGCTTGAAGAACAGCAGGAAGACGGTTGTGTGGAAGGGGAGTAAGAGAGGTATGTAGATGTGTTCTGTATTTTGTTGTATTTGCTGCCAGTGTCTCAGGATGAATGGGCTTATGTGAGAGCCTGGAGAGCTGAGCCTTTGTAGAGTGACCATGGGAGGTCATGTCATGATGAGTGGGTAGGGTGGTGAAACATAAAATTGAAAGGTACATGGTTAGGGAGTGCTGATGGAGTGTACAGGTGGTAGGGACAACACGATGGTCAACAGAAGAGGACAGACCAGGGGAATGCAGTTAGGTTGAACTTCAAAGTACGACACCAATTCAGATGTGTGGGAATAGCAGGTGAAGAACAAGTGGAAGGCTGTCAAGGAGAAATTGGTGTGCTCAAGTTTGTGAGAGGAGGTGTTTGGTCACCTACAGCTTCCTTGTAAAGAGCATTGGGATGCAGAGAAGAAAACTGTGCAGCAGCTGTGGTGTGATATTCCAAAGAGGTCTAACCAGCAGATTGGTCTTTGAAAATGATAACAGGCTGCTCTTTAAGCTGCTGTGGTAGGAGGAAGGCCTGGGACCTGGTGCTATTTGTGTGCAACCCTTGGGAAAAGGGGGAGAAGACAGTAGGAATGGGAGTACGTTACTCGTATCAGCTATGAATGAGAAACAGGAAAGTGAGGCTAAATCAAGGCAACTCTGCACTTCAGCTAGAATAAACTGATGAAAAAATCTCCAGGAAGAGATGCCAGACAGCAACTTCAGCACTGGGACTGAACAGAGGCAGAAAGGTTGATGACAGAGGGTGAATCTGAGAATCACAAGTACAGAAACACTATCTAAAATCCTTGAGAATTGCCAGCCAGAGGACACAGAGGGAAAAGAGGGCTATGAACCCAAGCCTGGCATTAAGAAAGGAAAAGAGGATGTTGACTCACTGACAGAAATAATAGATGCAAAAATTCTTTTAAATCATAGTAAATGAGTATTTTTGATAATAATAGATCTGGGGAGCAATGGGAAAGAACGGTAGGGCAGGTTCTGAGAGTTATCAAAGGCTGTGGCGGGCAGGCAACCTGGGAAAGATGTTAAGGGCCTGTGAATCCTAGGCTTGTGGGTCCTTCTGGTCACATCCATAACTGTAAAGACTCTTTCCCAGCTCATTAGCTCCTGCCTTCCATGCTACCTTACCTGCGGTGAATGATTCCTCTTTAGGAATTTCGGTGTTGGGATCTAAGGTGACTGTGGGGATGAAAGGGGTATTGTGCAGCTTCCCCCTCTTGGGTTTCCCTTCTTGTCTGGGGAGCTGAAGGAGGGTGGTGCAGGACCTTAGAAGTCACCTAGGAGTACGTTAAAAGCTAGAAAGCTTGTTTAAAGAGAGTTTTCATGGACTCAGGTAGGGAGGCCATGCTTAAGTGACCTGCAAGGTTTCTTTGAAGTTACTAAAGCTGTAATTGATGAAGAAGCATTGGTAGAAACAGAAGAGTTGGATGTTTCAAAAGACATGAAAGAGGACCCCAAATCAGAGACTGATGGGCAAGCAGGAGCTTGTGAGATCCGGAGCAAGATAGCTTCTGAAATAAAAGGTCTTTTAGAAGTATAAACTGGAACCCAAGTTTAGACATTATTTTCATGTGGAAAATGAAAGATGGCATCAGGTTTGAAGTTTATATTGAAGCTGGAGAGGGAAAGTGTTCAAAAAGAATATCTTTATTTAACAAGGATCTTGGCACAAAATAACTGCGTATTAAGGCACAAAGAGTTTGCTTTGCATGGTAGATTATAGCATGATTTGCATTTGTTTAATTAGCCATAGTTGATAACACCGCATAGATGGCTGTTGGTTTGCATGGAATGGAAGTTTTAAGACAGTCTAGCAGCTGCTGTGTCTGAGCCAAGTTTTTACTTTAAGCTTGCCATATAGCAGTATAAAATTCTAGTTTAATTTTTAAAAAATAGTGTTCCATAATTAGAAATGTTTGGATTATGATAGACAAACCAAATAATCTAATTTTCCAGATTCCAATTTGCAGACAAAAAATTCTTATGGAATTATGATTATTTCTAAACTTCACAGTAGCACTTCTGTTCTCCTAGTCCAATGAAAAATAACAATCTTATGACTGGATTTAATTCTAGTTTATGTTTGACATCTTTAAATCTTTAAACATCTGGTTTATATTTCATATCTTTAAGGAGGGCTTAATGTGAAGGTGGTTATATAAGTCCACAAGTTGTCTAGCTTTTCTGTAATACTACTTGCCATTTTAAGTTAACTTATTAATTAGTCTTACAAAGTTTTACGTGTTAAAAGGAACTACACCAGCTTTAATAATGCTGGGAGACCTCTGTAGGAAGCACAGAGTTCGTAGATTATCCAAACAGTTCGCAGTCTGTTTGGAAAAGGATTAAAGTATAGCAGCAGCAGCTGCAGGTAGTGTTCTCAGAAAATTTTTAGATGCATTAAAAGACATTCACCTTGGAAATACATTTTTTTTTCCTGAACTGATTCTAATAACTGGTGGGAGATTTTGATGATCATCTACGTTGAGCAGGGGCTGACCAAAATCTGACATAAGTGAGGAAAATAAGCTGTAGAGTTTAGAAAGGTCTCTCTGAAGGTCTCCCTTGTGGCACACCTACTACTCAGGAGAGTATATGTGCACTTCAAGCAGTCCTGTTGGTCTGTCTATAATTTTAACTGTTCTTCTAACTCAAAAGTTTTAGTGGGGATAGTGGAAGAATAGCTTTAAGCTGTGGATGTATTTTTATTTTGAAACTACTGTGTAGCTGAGCTAGGGAGTGAGTCCATTTACTAATTTTGTTGCTGGTGTTAGGTCACCTCACTGTTCTGATGACACAGGAAGAGTAAGTCCTTCTTTCCCTTCTGTATCTGGTGTACTGGGATCACCTTTGTTGCCCTGTACTTCAGCATCCCCAGGATAATCATATACGAGAAAAGGTAGGTTGTCTTTCAGACAGAAGTCTAAATTCTGTCTACAAACTAAAAAAAACCAAACAAACTAGTGGGTTCATATGCTACTCTTTTATTAATCCCTCTGCTCTCTACTTCTTTAGCTGAGACCTGCAGTGATTTCTGTCTAACTCCAAAGGAGCTTTCTTCTCAATGTGAGAGATGACTGAGCATATATTCCCTGATACTCCTAAACTTAGTAACTCATTAGTTTGAAGTGAAGTTTTAACCTTTTTCTGAAATTTTATTTCATTATTTTCATGATTGTATGAAGAATTTTGCCCCTTACCAAAGACGCTGGATTGACAGATGCGAATGCCAGTGCTGTATAGGCACAGAAATGCAGGTCAGGAAGCTTTGCTGTATGCTTTGGTGCTCTACTAGTGTGTCAAGAGTACTTGATTCTGCACTCCTCTGTGGCCTCTTCCTTCACTGGGGTTTCTAGTGAGGATGCCGACAATGGTGACAGCTGAAGAAGCTCCCACTCCTGAAATGTAAGCCTAGCCCTGACTTCATCAGTCAGTTTATCTTCAAAGAAAAAGATTGACCCATTGTAAGAATATGAAGAGGAAAAGGAGATGTTGAGAGAACCGGTGACTTTGTGCACAACTATGAATACAACTGGAGAGTAGATTCAAAATGTTTTAAAGCAGGAGCAGGCTGAGAGAACTATTTGTAAGAGTTATAATCTCAAAAGAAAAGGCAGCCAGGGTCGGAAGACCTGTTCTGCAATGCTTGAATGCTATAACTCAGCCTGTGCTCCCTTGTATTAAATTCATGACAACTCAACAGTATTTCAATGCAGTTCTTTATCACTTTTAGATTACATCATGCTGTGAATTGCTCTATCTGTTAGCACTGATCCTTGTAAATCATTTGGTTTGAGGTCTTCAAACGGAAAGCTGTGATGCACTTCAGTGTACTCATTTTGTCCTTGAAAATAATTTAAAAATAAAGTTGCTGCAATTGTGCAGATGTTATTACTTTTATGAAAGGCTAGACTTACCCTTCTGAATTGTCATTAATTGGATGAAAGCCTTTCAATAGAAAGAAT
The DNA here is from genome assembly GCA_013400495.1 of Nicator chloris. Taxonomy (NCBI): domain Eukaryota; kingdom Metazoa; phylum Chordata; class Aves; order Passeriformes; family Pycnonotidae; genus Nicator; species Nicator chloris. Next base: position 127,934 of record WAAE01020242.1, on the reverse strand, counting down.
GAGAATGGAGAAAAAAAATTATGGGTTGGTACTTGATGCTGACTGACGGAGTCCTAGAGATGCTGCATGTCTGAAGAGATGTGTAGCCCAAAGCGTGATGCAAAGAAGTCACGATGCTTTTAATGAGAGTAACCAGAGCAGCAGAAGTTATGGCTAAATGCTTGTTTCTACACTTTATAGCTGAATTTTTTATTCTTAATTACTTTAGTTTTGCTTGAATATGTACTTCATATCCATCCATGTTTTCCAACTGTTGCATAGATTTGCTGTGAGCTGAGGAGCATTTGCCATCCTCTGCCTGATGAGTGGCACTTGTTCATCCATTTCTGCTAGGCTGGCATTTCTGAGTGAAGGTTCTTTTTGATTTGCAAATTCCTTTGGGATCCTTCAGAAAGTGTGCATCAAACTGTGAGATAAATGGAAGCTGCTCTGGAAAAAAATGGAAGTAATATTGTGACATGTTAGAAAGCATTTTTGGTCTTTACCTACTCCACTAACTAAGAGAATCTCCCACCTGAATCCGTTTGGTTTTGCTGAAAATTTATGGAAGATGGAGCCGAGCAGATACAATTATAGAGATGGTGCCCACAAGAAAGGTGAGGTGGTTTCTGCTGCTTGCTGAAGGACTAGGGAGATTTCCAAACTGTCTTACCTGTAGGGGAAAAAAAAGATTGCACCTTCCTGGCAAAAAGGGCAATGAGCACTGCAAAAAACTGCTGACTTGCCTGTCTCACCCCCAGCTGTTTAAATCTGGCATGTAGCTGGCCTGGGTGAGGCAGTGTGCTTCTCTTGGAGCATGTCCTTGAGTCAAGGCTATAGTATAAGTGTCAGGATTTGTCTTTGATGGAACATTCCCCAAAACAGAAATAATTGTTCCTCAAGAAATCATGGGGCTAAATCACAGCAAAATCTACTTTAAGCATCTGAATTTAGGCATACAGCTAATGTGCCACTTTGTTACAATGCAGACTCATGGAAGGATATAGATTTGTCCCTTGTCTTCTTCGTGCTGATCTAGGTGTGATCCAGCAAAAAAAACAGCTGGTGATGAGGAAAATTGAGCTTACACAATTGGAAGTTTCCTGTCAGCACATAAGAGAAACACCCTTACCTAAACTTGTGTTACTATGAGCTGAGCTCAGTCATCCTGAGGGCTCCGACTCTGCCTTGCCAAAAGAGCACACATAGGTTGGAAACATTTAACTCCTACTATGTCCTATAGCTAGAGTTTCAGAAAGGGCCAGGGACTTGGCTTTATTTTATTAGCTGATTTGTTTTGGGGAGCCCTAGAAGGTCCTTGACTTTCTCAGACTGGCCTAGTCAGCCTTTCCTGAAAACAAAACTCTACTAATGCTGTCATTATGTTTTTAAGATCTCAGCCAATTTGCAGGTGCATGAACATAGCAACAGACACAAACACATAGATACAGACATATGTATTTCACAACTACTATATACAGAATACAGAACAGGAGGTGCTAGTCTTTTCTTGAAAAAGGCATGCAGCTCTCAGTGCTGTGTATCTTTTTCATTTAACCACCAAAGAAAATAAAAAAATAGGGCCTGTTTCTGAACGAGGTGTATGGAATATGCTCCATTTTATAAAATGCGTGTGCTTGTCCATCAGCTGACTATTTCTCTAATGCATCAAAATAATTAGAACATTCCTTATCTTTTTTTTTTACTGAAACGAAAACTTAATTTTTGTTGAATGATTCACTTTTCACAGCTGTTATTACTTCTTCAGCCTACTCTGAGTTCACTATAGTAACTGATATGTCCTCAGACAAACAGATGGGAAAATGCCCTGTAAGTCCTTATTGTTATAAACAATTTGTAAAACTTTAGATGTTGAAAGGTAAGAGTAGTTTAAATAAATCTCAACAACGCTGACTCAAATGTTTAAAGCATTGCTTAAATCCCTTGATTAACCCAGCTTCTCAATATTTGACATGAATCAATAACTCTGAGATGTCTTTTCTGTTCTCTAGCTTTGTAAATATTTATGCAGCCAGTCCCATGAAATATGACATTTAATCCTGTTGAAGTAATTATTTGAATGCTGCATATGAAGAGATATAAAGTTCCAGTGATGCTAGTTAAATAATTGGCACTAAGGATGAAATCTGTTGCATTTCTTTTGTCAAGAGCCAGGGTTTATACAATATAAATGTGAGTAAATGGAAGGCAAAATCCACTTTCTGTCCCAAATCTTGGACCAGCTGCTGGGAATGCAGGTTTCTTTATCCTGCCCCATGCCTGGGCCGATGCCTTAGCATTAACAGCAGCCTATTGTTCCAGTTAAATGAAGTGTTGAGAGTTAGAAGAAAGGCAATAGTGGAGGGATGGCACCTGAATTAGTTTGTTCTCTGCATTTCCCATCTGGGACACACTACAATGAACGGTCTCTGCACCCCAGGAAGCAGGAACATGCTCTACCCAGGGTTTCCAGGACCTGTGGAAGACTTCTGTAGGAATCCTAGTGCAATAGGATTATACCAGCCCTCCAGGCTGTGGCTGGAGTTCCTGTTAAGATTTGCAGCAGGTTTGTATTTAAATGATTAAGTTTGAGGCACGGTGATAGCTTGTTCCTATGATGCTGCACTTTTTGTCATTGTTTACTGATTCTGTCTGATTCATCTGTGGATTCTGCCAGATTTTGCAGTCGTAGTCTTTGCCTCTAGGTAGTCCAGCATTAGAAGGAATTGGGGAATATGGAGGAAACAAAGAAAGATCACAATGGGACAAGATATTCAGAGTTGGCCTGCAAGGAATCAGAGTTGGGTCTTCCTTCAGAAATGCTCCATTCTGATACAAAATTGGTCCTTTCTGTTCTTCTAGGACGTATTCTCATCCTAAGAGAGCCTACAATAGCAACTTTATTGGCTTTCCTCTGAAGCAATGAGAAAAAAAGCAGTGTCCAGTTCTCAAATCTGTAATAAACACCTTTTTTTTCTTTGAAAAATTTCCAACTGTAATAAAAAAAAAACCAGTAGATTTCTACAGGTTCTTCTGAAATTGTTCTGCAGCTGATCTTGCCTGTTAAAAAGTGGAGGAAATGATTGCACGTGTGGTAGTAATATAGAATGTGGTAAAAGATGTTTCTTATTTGCTTTTTCATGCCAAGCCCCTTAAGAAGCCTTCATTATATAGAAAGCATGTGGCCCAGTTTGACCACTGCATAATCCAAGCAGACAGATGCATGCTGCAAAGTGCTTCACTGAAAAGGTAACAGGGGAAGTCAGTTAAATTACTCTCCGTTTTCCTGAGTTTATGCTTATAAAGCCCTTAGGAGGTATTTTCACAAATATGTATAATTTTGCTTAGGGTAAAATCCAGATGGTTGCATTCGTGTTACTAATGGAATCTTCTTCAGCTTTGTTTCCATATTCTGTTGTGTTGCTTCTCTTATTGACTATTTCTCCTCTCCCAACCCTCGGCTGAATAGGATCTGCAGAATGCTGCTTATATTTAGGGATGTACTTTCAGGTACTTTGGGACTGAAAAGAAAAATGTTTCTGAACAAAAGGTTGCATTTTCAGGTACACCTGAAAGTTTTGAAGGCCCAAGAGATTTGGGGGGATTTGGTGCAGTTGGAAATCAGGCTAGAGATAATATATCAAAGTATGAATTAAAACTTTCAAAGATGAAAATATAAAACTAATTGTCTTGGTTAAGAAAAAATAAAATCTTTTGCTTACTCTGGCCAATTAATGTGTAGATATCAAGTTAACAAGTACATAAAATAGCAATGGGACAAATTAAGAGAGGAGCCTTAATGTGCATAGACATTTGCTCAGTCAACCAAAGTTCCTAAAGGTTCAACTGCAAGTCTGGAAACATAAACACTAATGTCTAAACCAGAAAATGTTATTTTTGATTTTTTTTCCTCTTTCTCCATTGTGTGTTTTGCCACAAAACCAAACAAAAACAGGCCACAGGTAATGGTCACGGAGTGCTTGAAGGGCAACTGCCTTCCCTCATCACAAAGTGAAAGTATGTCAGATTCTTTTAGCTCAAAATATACATGCAGGAATCACTGTGTGATCCAGCTGTGAGGACTATGTGATCTGATCAATCTTTTCTGTATCTCTTGTTCATAATAATTATTTGTACTTGAAAGAAGGAGTAATGTTTTGGCACCCACATTTGAGGAGTCGTCGGTTCGGGGATTCTTTTCCCCCTTAGATGCACAGCAGGACTCAGAATTCTTATGGCAAAAAAAGGCCAGAGAGCAGATGAGGTGAGATGACAGATTGGGGTAACACATGAGCAGCCAGCTCACAACAAGCGAGTTCATTGCGTGACAATCTTCCTGCTCTTCCCTAGGGACTGAGCAGAATGGTTCAAGGAGCAGATGGAAACAGCTGCCAACAGATGAGTACTGGAATGGATTCAAGCCACACTACTTGCTGGAACTTGAGAGTTTGTGATGGCCTGAGCTCTCCCAACCACAGGTATCTGGGATTTGGAACCAGGCAGCTGTCAGTCAGTTCTTTTTTATGAGGAGCAGAAAAAAACCTGACTGTTGTCCTATGGGGTGGGGAATCTTTTAAGCTGTGGTTGCAGATAGTACTAGAGATAAAAGAACCCTACTATGATATTTTTCATGAACGTCTCTATCTCATAGTCCATTCACTCAAAATGTTTTTTCTCTTGACCTTGAGCAGAGATTTAACAAGTGGGTAAAAGATAAATTTAGGAAGGCCAGTGACGCAATGCTGACACTTTTATGTCTTGCATAATTTTGAGCATACCATGAAGAATAATAAATGGCAAAAGCTAAACTGTCCTTGGAAAACAAACAAACAGAATAGCACCCTGTGATATTTTTACCTTTGTTTCCCCTCACCACACACAGTTTTTACTCCCACAGAGCTTGAAATATTAACCCAGCATGTTAATTTATTTCTTCCAGAGTTGCCCTGACCAGTGCATTTAACATCTCTCTTGGAAGTACTTCAAACCAAGTGGCTGGCTCCATCTCTAGCTTTGTTAATTAGGCACATTACTTGGTTGCTTTTCTTCATATCGCTTAATGTAATTGGCATTTGTGAAGCTTTTGAAAGGCATGTTTGGGATTACATTTTGTGCAGCTGGCTTTCAACTGCAAGCTGTTTCAAGTGTGTGGTTCTGTAGAGACAGCCTTTGAGAGCGTAGAGCATGTGTGCCTAGCACAGACCACACTTTCTTTCCAAAGGGAACAAAGGGATGTAAGTGTGGCCTGTCCCCTACAAAGGAACATGTGTGACACATGAATCCCCTTGCATATGTTTGTATTTCTATGGCATTAGATCTGTAATGAGAGCATTGCGTGCCCCAGATGAAGAATGGGTCTCCCTTTACAAGCTGTTGTATAAATGCTTTGCCCTGTGATGGTCTTCATCCTGAACTGTAGGCCACACATAGGGATGCCTTGCCATATAGACACAAAAGCCTGTAGTTTTTCCATAAAAGTGCATCTTTGAGCATCCAAACTCAAACCATGAGCTTGTACTTGCTGTAATAATCCCAACAGATAAGGGTACCAATATCTACGTCAACTGCCAGCCAGACTGATGAATTTACACTAGGTAGGAATTCAGCTCATTGATTTCAGTTGTCATGGCGTGAAATGATACTCTCTACCTGAGCTGAGAAGGAGTTAGACGTGAGGGTTTAGGAGGGAAAGAAAGGAATGTGTACAATAGAAAAAGAGATGTCAAAGTCCTGTTTTTCATGGAAAGGCTGCCCTCCGGTGGCCTGGAGAAAAGCCTACACAATGCTTGTTGGTTCGATAATGTACTTTCACACTGCAGCAAGCAGCAGCTCTCTCAAATGTGGATTGTCTAGGCTCCTGCCTCAGGAAACCCACAGGTGCCATAAAAACAAGTTAAGAAATTCAGAACAAAAAGGTATTGCTTTATTTGGTTTAGGGTTCAGAAGTAGACCACTGATGTGAAAGAAAGGAATGTTGTGTGGCCAAAGTATCAAATGAATAGTTGGGGTTGGAAAGGACCTTAAAGATCATCTTGTTCCCACCCCTCTGCTATGGAAAGGGAACCTCGCACTAGACCAGGTTGCTCAGAGCTCCATGCAACCTGGCCTTGAACTCTTCCAGGGATGGGGTGGGCACCCACAATTTCTCTGGGCAACCTGTTCCAATGCCTAACCACTCTCACAGTAAAGAATTTCTTCCTAATATCTAATCTAAACCTACTCTCTTTCAGTTTGAAGCCATTCCCCTTTGTCCTGTCACTACATGGTCTTTTAAATAGTCTCTCTTCATCTTTCTTGTATTTTCCCTTCAGGTACTGGAAGGCCACCCTGAAGCCTTCTCTTTTCCAGGCTAAACAATCCCAACTCTCCCAGCCTTTCCTCATAGAAGAGGTGCTCCACCCCTCTGATGGTCTTGGTGGCCTCCTCTGGACTCACTCTAACAGGTCAATACCCCTTCTATGCTGAGGACCCAGAGCTGGGTGCACAGCTCCAGGTGGGATCTCACCAGAGCAGAGTAGAGGGAAAAATCACCTGCCTTGGTTTGGTGGCCAAGATTTGTGCCCTACCGAGGGGCTTTGTCACCAGATAATCTCACTGTGATCCTGCTGTCATCTGCAGTTCCTGTGCATCTTCCCCATCTGCCTTCTTGGCAAGCAGCCTGTCTCCCTCAGGACCAGTGCTCTCAGCACAGGCCATACAATGCCTTCAAAGACCGTCCATTTCCTCCCTCCTTTTGAAACAAAGAAAAATAGAGTGGTGCCCCCAAATTTTTCTAGCAATAAAAAAGCCAAAACCCAACCAACCATGCTATTCTTCCAAGTTTTTCTTTCTGTTTCTGTAGAAGGTTCTTGGTAGGGAAGAAATTGGTTTTTCCTATTTTTTTTTAATGTTCCTCGTGTATGGGTCTCCAGGTGCTGACTGAAGACTATGAATTGTTTTGCTGTTTCTGCACCAACAAACCTTACATTATGGAAAGATGATAAAACAGAACATGGAATTCACCAAGCAACGATTTCAGGAAGAAATGCAATTTAAATTTTTCCCAGCAGATGTGGCTGTTGGACCAGAAAAGGCTCAAGGTCAGTTCAGGTGGTTTAGGGAGGACTGTGGAGATTGGGAGACCCCCTTTTACTGCCATGAACATGCAGAAATAAATAACTGTGCTGAGACACAGACTTCTGAGTGAATCTGACTCCCAACAAAAAAAAAAACAACACCTCAACCAAAATTGCAACCTCCCTGAATTGCGTGATTAAGTGGGCTACTGTCTGTTAGAGCTTTTAGTAAACTTTTAGTAAATAGTTATAGAATTTGCCTCACTATTGATAAATGTGAGGTTATTCATTGAGTACTACATAAAACAGCACCCTTATTGATGTCGCTAAGATGCCTGTTAAGGCATCTTAAAAAGTTATTGCTGTTGTGGAAAGAAAATGTGAGTTCAGTGCCATGTTGACTGTATTATTGGGGAACCTCTGATGTTTTCTATCACCCCATGGTTACAGGATAGGTCAGTTTTCATCATTAGCTTACAATGTTAAGGTAGTTCAGAAGTGTCTGTGTACGCAAAATGTAGGCTTCTGGGTCCACAGGCAAATTTGTGGGTTCCTTGAACTGGCCCAGGTGGCTCTATGTCAGACATGTTTCTAATTCCTGGTGGCTCCTGGGAGGGAAAGGACTATCTGACAGCTCTTCTGTATTATGCTAGGGACCATCCCCTCCCTTGTTAGCCCTGAAATGTCAAATATTGAAAGGTCTCCACTTAATGACATTCCCAGTTGTGCAGCAAACCTGCTGAGAAGGGAGCATGCTGCATCCATCAAGGAGAGGAGGTCATGGCTGTTCAACAGTTTTACTAGAAAACCAGTGATTTGAAAGGCTGAGAGAGGGTGAGCTGATAGTAAATAGTGCTTAATGAGGTACTTGGATGTGCCTCCCAAGAAGATCTCCAGGTCGTGCTGTCAGAGATTTGCACTCTGACTCCTACTGCCTGTGAAGCCAAAATTGCCACATGCGAGTTCTGTGAAATGACCTTCATACCATCTCCTGCTATCACAGGCTCCGTGTCAGCCACTCCTTTAGGAACAGTTGTAGGCTTTCAGCACTATTATGGGGGCAGGTTCTGGTTTGTGCTTTCAAGATCAGGTGAGCACTAAAGCCTGGCAGCTGGTTCAGAGGGTTGTGCTCAGGGGGATCGGCACTTCTGAAAGCGTCGTGACAGAAATGGGTCAGTGCTCAGAACACGAGCAAAGGGTCACAGCAGGGAGTTTGTCCTGGCTTTGCACTGCTACGTGAACACTATCCCAGACAATGTTATGTGCAGTAGTCTGAAAACATTCCTACTGATTTCAAGGAAATTTTTAAACAAAAAAGAAATATTAATTAATTAACTCATTAAAATTCATGAGGTATGAGGTACAAATGTTTCCTTGTCTGTTTTGGATGTAGTTCTCCTGAAGATAGTTTAGCCCTGTGCACAATTTGAACCTTTCAAATATCTCTGCAAAATGTAAGATGTAAAATGAAAACTGTTTTTCTGTCCACTTTCAAGGGTTTTTTTTTTAAGGTCTGTATCTTCAGCTGAAAATGACACGTCATTTTAGAAGAGCAGCATCTGGTGTGAAGCAAGTGTCAATTTAATATTTCTTTAATATATTTGGATACAGATAATAGAATCTTTTTAAAGGGAAAAAAAATATACCAGGAATAGTACATATATCTTTTACCTAAAATTGAATGTTCAGTATGTGAAATACTTCTGTAGCAATATTGCTATGATAATGCAGGAAATGGTGTTTAACACTGTTATTTGAAAACCCAGCAATTGTATATCACTTCATTGTGAAATTTTGAAAGTAGGAAAAAGATCCTCTTCCTTCTCATACTTGCAAATGATCTGATGAAATGTAAAATCGGAGCATTATGTATATGTAAGTGAGGCATAGATTTAGTCCTCCTCACTTTTTCCAAAGCAGTGGTTTGAGTGAGATAAACCAGTAATAACTGGGTTTGTTATGCAGTGCTTTCTTAAGTTACCAAATCAAATCAAACATTCCTAAAATGCACACTTATCATTATGTTCAAAGACAGCTACTTTCCTTTATTTGTTTGTATCTGTATGACTTTCCCTTTGGAGATAGTGTTCCTCAGGAAACACCATATTGAATGGAACCTGTGTGATACAAACTTTCAGACTACCAGTGTGTGTTCAGAGCACATGCTGGAGTGTTTCTGTAGACCAAGGTAGGCTGCGCTTTGTCTTGTAGGATCAGCCCTAAATGCCTAAATTCTTCTTCAGGAGCCCAATTTAAGAACCAAAGTTTGTAAATGTTGGACCAGCCTTGCCTATGTTCCTTGGCTGTATTAGAACTAAACTAAAGTATCCAAATATTACTAGCTTCAAAATATTTACTCATAGACCAGGATATATTTCTATCAGTTACACGCTGTCCTCTTGATGCACAGGGCTTTGTTTTAAATATATTTCTTACCTTAGAAATGAACAGGAAGAAATGGCACAGGGGAACAATTTTCCTTATCCAAGTAAAAAAATAAATATATTTGTAACCTAAAAATATATTTTTCAGTGCTGATGCCCGTTGGCCTTACTCCAGTGAACTTGTCTCACTGACATCAATGGGAGAAAGATGGGCTCTGCATAGGAAACCTATGAATATTTTTTCTTCATCATCCATCCATCCATCTATTTTGGGATGTGCTAAATGCCTGTTCCCTGTTGTAACATTAACATCAGTATGTGGAAACTCGGGTGGCTAAAATAAATCAGTGAAATGCAAGATACATGACTTCACATGGAACTGCGTGTACATTGTTGAGCACAAGTGCCCTGTGCCCGCTCCTCCATGCCGGCCCTACAGCCAGGTAGCTCATTGTGTCCCTCAGAAGTGGGGTGCAAGCAAGGCAGGCATGAACTGTGTGCTGCCAGCATGTCCAGAGCCTCTGTCATTCCTGAGCTGGCAAAATACTTTTTGGTTGCCATTTAATGGCAGTAAAATTGATACTTTTACCAGCCTCAAATTAGGGGGATTAAAAGCTCTTTAGTATTTTACAAAAGCATTTTTTTGGATCTTTTGCATTGTGGGCCCGATTGTTTGCTGAAGGCAATGAACATGATATTGATGATGTGTGAGGTCCTGATTTGTGAGGCAACTGTCTCTTCTTAGCTTTTATAAGGGATACAGGCTTCTAACTAACCTGGGCCATTTTTTCAGCCTTAGTAGAAACGCTCCTGATTCATGTTAGTATGAATTAGCACATTCTCAAATTAGTTTGATTTTTATTTTTAATGGAAAAATGAAAGGGGTAAGCTCAATCTTTATGGGTTGGAGTGTTTTCTGCCCACAGGGAAATCAGTGAGAGACCTTTACAAAGTTGAACTTTGATGAAGATGCTGAGTGGCCAGTCTTGCCTTGGTGTCTCCTCTGATCCGTGGGAGCCTGGGCTGCTCCACAGGATGGTCCCGTGCCTCGACACTGATTTATCATCCACCATGACCCCAAGATCATGGATGAGGAAGGAATGCCCATGGCTGCTACTATCCCTGCCCCTCTAGCTTCAGATAAATCACCAAGCTTGGAGCATGACTGCCCCAGGAAGAAGGAGAGGCAAATGCATTTCTCTGCTCAATACATGGCAGCTTGCTCCTCTCCTCTCCACAGAACATTGATCTTCAAGGCCATACATGATTAAAGGAGTGGGAGACATTCCCTGGAATTAGCTGTTCCCTCTTTCTTTTTCCTGCTTAAGAGGTAAGAACTGCACAAACTCCCTCTATTATAGTCACCTAACAGAGAATACAATGACTACTCTGTCATCAAAGTATTTAGGGATGATGACGATACCTAGATTGGTTTTCAGTGTGTTTTTTTGTTTTTATTTTACTGTGATGTTTAGACAAAATCCATAAATCATAGGGAAGTGATAAAAAACAGGTTGTAGTTGCTAGTTATTCTTGTCCAGATGCACAGAAATGCCCTGATTGTTACTTTCCAATGACAACTAGCTCAGGGCTTGACATTTTTCAGTTGCACAGCCAGCTTTCCAGGTTACACATGGATACTGAATGAAACAGAGCCCACTGGTTATTTTTAGAGAGGCTCTAAACAAGAAGTAAATCCCTGGAGCAGTGCTGCCAGAGATGCATAAAGTTCAAATCCAAATTAAAACTACCTATCTTTGGCCTAAATTCCAACTTGAACTTGAGGAAAACTGTGATATGTAACTTGAACTTTATGACAAAAACTCCTTTGCAATTAGTTTCTAATACCTGAGAATACATGAACTTGGTTCAAACATTTGAAAAATAGAACTTGAATGAAAAATGTGAACATTTGTCCAAAACTGTAGTACCTGTTCTTGTGAGATAATGTTGTATGATTGTATGAACTTTCGGTAGCTACACTGGAATTTGGAGAGTCTAATTTTTTGTGATTCGTAATTTCAACACATCTTTGTAAGATTGAGTCCTACAATGTAATTGTAAATTTTGGGGGCAGGAGGAGAAACATACTTGTTTACTGATCCCTCTGATAATGACCTGTAATGCTCAGGTCTAGGTTTAGCAATGACCACAACAGAATATGAAGAAAGGAGACCCCTTGTCAGCAGCATATTTATGCAAAGTAGTGCAATTGAAGCATGTTCTTCATTTCTTTGCTGAATCAGAGCCTGTATCTTCTTCCTGCCAAGGCAGAGATCTAATACCACTCCTAAATGCACTAGTAATTCTAGAAGCCCTAATGAAAGTCAAGATAACACCACACATTTTATAAATAAGGGTCTTTATTTAGAATACTGTTGAAAACATTCTTGGCAACCACATTGTATAAATATATAAAGTTAAAGTTTGACACAACAAACCAAGCAATATTAAATATTTTTAAATTTTCCCCTTTTTGTTTTAAGTTTCTTTTTTTTCTTTTTTAAAAATGTATTTATTTTGCTCTTTTTTCCTTTTTTTTTTTTTTTTTTTTTTTGTTTTTTTTTTTTTTTGGAAAGCAACTCTTATTTACAATTATACAAAAGTTTTATAAAAAATGGTCCACAACCTTATTTTGGCCAGAACAGGAGCAATAGGAAGGATCTATCATGCCACTACTGCTGTAGATTTTTATTTTCCTCCATATTCAAGAGCCAACTTCCTATTCCCCACAGCCCAGTTTAAACATTGGCCATTTCATGGTATACAATTTCATTCATCTCTAGACGTATTAAATAACTTTAGTTTAACAACCAATAAATAACTATGTGTACTTTGAAGTGATACAGGTTTGCAAAGTTATATACTTGAAGGAATTTTCAGTGATAGTTTAAAACTGGAACAAGTCTTAAGAAGTCTTTTCAACCTTAGAAGGCAGGTCTTGAGCGAGGCCAAACGGAGCAAATTGTTTTCGGTGCAGTCCAGCTGGACGGGTCCTTATAGGACTTGGTAGATGGGGTTGCTGCTGCTGTTATCCTGGGGAAGTGGGGTGCAGTTAGTGGGGGAAGGAATTTCAGCTCCACTATCAGTCAGACTCACTCCTTCTGGAGGGGAACAGGGACTGCCTTCAGCAACAGTTTCCACTGGAGGCAGTATAGGGCATGTGGAATTATCTGTGGAAATCCTCTCTACAATGCTTGAGAGGCAGTCGAGACTGGAAACAACAGAACTCTTCCCATGCTTTGGATCTAAAAAACAAAAAAGTGCTCAAATTATCCACTGGGTACTTAACATCAGTGGGCAGTACACATTCGTGAGCATGTGAAGACTCAGAGGAACTGAATATTGGTGAAGGACACCAATTATCAGAAAACAGATTGTAATTTCAAAATGAAAGAGAGGCCCAACTACAGTGTGCTGCTCTGGGGACAGTGAGAATCCAAGGCTTCACATACAAAGAGTGCATTTCACACAGAAAGACTCTTCACAGAGAGGCCATAGAAAGGGAAGAGTAGATTTTAAATCAATCATAAATTACTCCAATTTAGATCAATGATAGATAAGAAGTCTTCATGTAGAACATGGTTAAATGCTGAAATTAGTTGCAGAGAATAACATACTTTTATCCAACTGTTAGATTTGCAAAATAGGAAATACAGCTGTAACACATCCCTGTATTTGCAAATACACCTAGAGGAAATCCAGTGCCTCTACCAGCAGCAATGGCTCGCTGGCTGGAAAGGCAGGCTCCTCTCTCAGCCCAGCTGGACACGGAGCAGGCACAGGAAAGCTGCTGCACTGCCTGCCTCTGTCTCAGTGTTTCACACCACAGTTAGGGCGCATACTCACCATTTGGGGACTCTGTGTAGTAGCTGCTGTCATAGCTGTTCCTTCTGCGGGAGCTGCAAGGAGGCCCGCTGTACTCCATCTGGGAAGGAGAGAAATCCGAGTGAGGTCAGACTCTTACCCAAATCCCAGTAGCCATCTAATTTCAGGTCTGATCTGTGCCATCATTCCAGTCCTGGCTGAAATGCCATCAAGTTGTAGATTCTTTGAGTAAGGAATAACATCACTTGGCTAGAAGGGAATCCACCCCAGAATATTTTATGTGGCACAGCTTTTCCACAGGGAAGTTACCACTAGTGCATTGAATGCTGCAGCTTTACAGATGAGATGAGGCTCTCTAGCATTCTGATCAGATACAGCCCTTCATGTATCTTTAGTTTATAACTGGGAGACTGAAAGGGGAATGAAATCTTTTAAATTTAGTTTTTGAAGATTTTTCTAAACAGAAATTCCTCTTTAAAAGCCTCTGTCTACCTTGTCCCTTTGTATTTCCTTCAGTTTCTCTTCCCATTTCCATTTTGTATAGAAAATGGTCTAGAACACTGACTAATATATTTGTTTCCAATACTTTAATCCACAACTAAATTTCTCTATTAAAAGAGGCTTGTAGGCTGTATCCTGAAGAGGAATCACTTGTGTAAATCTCTCCAATCTGTTAAGTATCTCATAATCACAGATACTCAACTCAATAACGATTGTCCCCACCAGAGCACAAAAAGCAATCTCTGGTCTGAAAGTGCAGTTCATGGCCTATCCAGAGAGCTGTCCTGTACTCTGGTCACCACATCCCACCAGCCCAGAACCTACAGCCCCAGCCACAAGATGTGGAGATGAGACACCCTGTCTAGCACCCACCCTTCTTCTCCCATGCCCATCATGTACAAACAGGACTGAAAGCCTAGATTCTCCTTCCTATTGCTTGTAAATATCTATGGCGGGGATGAAGTGAGTGAGAAGAGAAATGGAGAATCCTTTTCTTAAGGGTCAAGAAAAACAATTTGTGTTGCTTAGACCCTCCTGTTGTCATGATGAATGGCAGAAAACAAAACCCAGATTCTTACCAATTCCCATGTAACTACCATGTCCTAGGGAGCCCTTGCTCTCTGCTGTCCTTAGAGGATTCAAAGGTAATGATACAGCAGAAGATGGAAACAGATGCCTCAGGAGCTATGAGAGCACAAGCAATGCCCCCAGGTGCCCATTCCAGGCAGCTTCCCAAAGTCCTCCCCCAGCAGCTTTGCCCTGGCTCCTCCAGGACAAGGGGAACCTGCCTAACTTCTTATTCCAGGGAACAAAGTGTGTAAGAGATTCTTCTTCTTTCCCTGAGATCCTGCCATGTGCGGACCCCACCTCCCTTTGCTGTGGGTGCTAAAGGCACAAGAAAGGACTTTGTCTTCTGCCTGGGGAGGTACAGAAGGCAGCTGCTATAGGAAGGGCAGGAAGAGGGGACTTGCCCTGCTCAGGTTTGGACCAACAGCGTCCAGGGCACCTTGGTGGCAGGGAGTCCTCCCTGGGGCACTCACCATGCCATCGGAGCAGTTGGAGCGGGGGCTGGAGGCGTCTGATTCCCCGCTGTAGTGCTCCAGCACCGGGTAATAAGCGTCCTCCTGCTCCCGCAGCAGGGCCTGGAGGCTCTCGATGTAGCGGATGGCGTTGCGCAGGATCTCCACCTTGGGCAGGCGCTGGTTGGGGTTGGTGGAGGTGCAGCGCTTGAGGGTCTCAAAGGCCTCGTTGACCTTGCTGAGCCGCCGGCGCTCCCTCATGGTGGCGGCCTTGCGGCGGTCGGCGTTGGTGGTCTTCCTCTTGCACGCCTTGCAGGCCCACAGCAGGCAGCGGCCGGCCTGGTGGTGCCCGCTGGGCGCCCGGACGTGCTCCTCCTCGTGCCCGTGGTGGTGCCCGTGGTGGTGCGGGTGCTCCTCGGGCTTCAGCAGACCCCCGACGTGCACCAGCCGGGGGTCCAGGTCCTCGAAGAAATGCATGTCCGACGTGTTGAAGCACGGGTCATCGTAGAAGTCATCGGCGGCTGTGAAGGAGCAGAGGGAGCCCTCCGTCATCTCCATGGGGCCCAGTAAGTCCATGGGGGCGGCAGAGGGGCAGCGGCTGGGCCAGAGGGGACAGCGAGGGGCTCAGAACGGAGGGGCCTTCGACCGGGCTGCTCTGCGGCCGGGTGGTTGCACAGAGCCCAGACCCTCGCAGCCTCTCCCAGGCGACGCCACCAGCGCTGGCTGCTGCCCCGACCCCCTCCCCAGCCGCGCCGGTCCGGGAGCGCCACTCGGGGCCGTATTTATGGCTGAGCCCCCCGGCGCGGCGGGTCGGGACGGGGCGGGTCGGGGGGCGCGGCCGGGCGGGTCGGGGGCCGGGGTGGCGGGGGGGGCGCGGTGTCCCGCTGGGGCAGGGGCAGCGACAACCCGGGCGCTCGGATGGACGCAGGGATACGTTTCCCCGTTGTTTTTTTTTTTTTTCTTTCCTTTCTCAGCAGCCCGCCCTGCCTCCGCGCCAGGGAGAGCAGCCGTCCCGATGCCCGAAGGGGCCGGGTGTTACCGCCCGCTCGCCCGGGGGGACAGCGCCGCGCCCCGCTGTCCCCGCACACACCGGTGACGGCTCCGCTGGTTCCTCACGGGGAAGAAGCCCCCAGCCTCTGGACAGGTCTGAGCGCGGCTCTGCGGCCACACGGATAATTACTGCGGGGGCGTTCGTGGGGGCGGGCGGCTCCAGGGGACAGCGCGGGCAGCCGGGACCGTGCGGGACGGCGGGGAAGCGGGGACACCGCGGAGAGCCGGGAGGTGCGGGGCAGAGGGGGAGTGGGGGCACCGCGGGCAGCGGCGGAGAAGGGGAGCGAGGAGCGGCTGGGCGAGCAGGGGGCGACCACCCGGTGGCGCTGCGGGCCTGTCCCGGCGGGAAGCGCCGCCGTGCCCGCGGTGCGCCAGCATTCCTGCCCTCGGGAATCCCTGCGAACACTGGCATTCCGGATTCCTCTCCCACCTCTGTTCACCTTCACTCGGAAACCTTTGGAGAGATGCATCTCACTCCGTGCCGTGGCGTTTTGCTGCGACTGCGCTGCAGCTGGATGGCTCGCGCGATAAGGATGTATATCTAGCAGTGGGAGAGTTTGGAGGTTGGGGAAATGGGATGGGTTTTGGTACACGTCTCTCAGGGTGCCCGAGTTTTTACTCTGGTTTTTTTTGAGTACCATTTTAG
Organism: Nicator chloris; assembly: GCA_013400495.1. Classification (NCBI taxonomy): domain Eukaryota; kingdom Metazoa; phylum Chordata; class Aves; order Passeriformes; family Pycnonotidae; genus Nicator; species Nicator chloris. Next base: position 111,472 of record WAAE01020242.1, on the reverse strand, counting down.
GTGAGAAATTAGGTTCTTCTCAGAGGAATTCAGTAGTTCAACTATGTGATTTCACTGACTTTATGATTAAAATAGTACTGCATATATTAACGTCCCACAAGCTAAAATTGATTTCTGTTCTGCAGTTATTGGCAAAACTTAAGAGCAGCAAAGCTCTGTCTTCAGTGGGGCACGGGGCTGACTGGCAGAATCTCAAAAGGTAAAAAAACGTTCATCAATGATCAATCACCTGTTCCTGTGCCTCTGACTTCTCGGATGGGTTGTCATGATGGTGGCTTCTTTTGTTGTCACACGGTTTGTTTTTTTGGCAAAAATTCCTGATCTGCAGCCCCTATTTTCTGCTTACCTAAATCTTTGAATACAGATGAAGATAAGAACTGTAAGTCGCATTCTGTCAGTATTCCTAAAAGATAAAAGTTTTATTTAAAGATAAAACTATATGTTTTGGACTCTGTAGAAATCATTCTTTCACTGCACTCGATGCTGAAAAAAATTATGTCCCAAGGAGAGAGATCAGCTACTGACCACCCCTAAACATTTAGAAATGTATCTCCCAGCTGTTTCTGAGAGGCAAATTTGTGGAGACACTTCAATGTTATTACAGACGGTCTTTGATCCAGAAGGAATAAAGATCGTTGGTTTTAAATCTTTACTGAAGAGCTAACAAAGCAAAAATAATTTGTATTCAAAATAGTTCAAAGTATATGATAATGTAAAATAAGTTTAAATGAGAAAGAGTTTTATGCTGTAACAACTGAACACGTAAAATGGGATATCAAGGCTTGGTGCTGGAAGTGTGACCCACTCAAGACACTTAAAGTGTCTCCAGACCATTGGCCTAATTTTTGGAAAAAGGTAATTTTACCTAATATTTAGTCAGTATTGTAGCCTATTATGCCTCTGTGTGTTTCTAGCTTACATGTGACCCCAGAAAAAGACACTCAGGGACTTGAGTGAGTAGGGGTTACCATGGGCAAAGTGGTAACAAAGAGTGGGGCTTGGACAAGCACTACAGGGAGTTTGCCAATAATTGTCCATGAATGTGGGCTCAAGTGCATGAATTCCTCCAAGTGAAAAGGTCAGCAGAAGGCTGTGACCACACAGTGAATTCCACACAGTGGTCTTCCACTGAATGTGTCCTTGAGGATACCTTCGTTTGTGTTTGGACATACTGATCTCCAGACATCCCATCCAATCCTAACAATTCTGAATCTGTGATTGCCTGCTGCTGCCACTGCTAACATCCACTTTCCAGTGTAATTCCCTAGGACAGGTTTGTCCAGAAAGATGTTGCCACGTACAATGAGGCCTGAAAAAAACGTCCTTGCAAAGAACAAATCCTGTGATGCTCTTCTTGGTTTTGTATGGCCACAGTGGAGAGGATGAAGGACAGAACAATCATCTCCACTTGGAGACTTTTAAGTGGATTCCTCACTTTGGGAGCAGGCAACCATAGGTGGTGCTTATGGCAAGCATTTACAAGGATTCCATTGTTAAACCTCTTTGGAAGCCTCTGGGGCTGTAACTCATTTCAGTAAAGATTAGGTCTCCTCTGAGCTTCCAGTTTGGATGTTACGTTTAGGGTACTGGTGCTGCCATAGCTATTCAGAGCTGTCCCAGGTTGTGTGTTGTGTGTATCTGTACTTCCAAAGCAGGGCACTGCTTTGGAAGTACGGATACAGAGAGTGTGAATCAACAAGCATTCAGCAGAGAGGGAGAATTTGCAAAGTTTCCATAAGAACTGTTGCCCTTAACCTATTCTGCATTCATCCTTGATACAATGTTTTTCAGGATGTGACTGAAAAGGAAGCTGGGAAGGCAGAAGCAGATAGTACTTCCTACATTGAGAAGCATGCATAGACTCATCCTATACACAACTGACAGCTATTGTTCCATCTGCGACCATATTCACAGGTGTGTGTGCCCTCTAAGCAGAAGCAGCATGTGGAGAAGAAGAGCTTATTATCTGCAGTAACTGATTGATTTATCTTTTCTTTTTCAGAAGATAGAGGTTGGGGAAATAAGTGATTGTGAGTTTATCTAAAATTAACAGAATTGTCTTTTCAGGCAGAGGGCCCAGAACATGTTCTGACAAAGGAAGAGAAAAAGACTTAAATCTTAGAGTGTGTGGATACATTTGGTTAGAAGATGAACATGAGAAGTCCGAGAAATAGACATGGCACTACTTCATGGAAAAATAAGAGGCAAGTTAAGTCTTGCTCTGAAAAATTGAAAGGTTGGCTCTTTGTTACGTTGGACTTTGTTTAAGGTAAAAGTTTAAGTGCTGTGTACCATGGAGAAGGTTGTAACTGTGTTTCAGAAGGTCAGCAGCTTTTAAAAGGTGAAGGTTGTTGTACATGTAGATGAAACGTTACCAGTGGTACATGAAGTAGTTTTATACAGTACTAGAGTAGAATTCAGTTAGTAGCTTTGCTGTGCTCACACTTAGCGGGCTGTATTTTAATACTGAGAGGGATGGATTCCATTGCTCTTATTCATGTTGAGTTGCAGTCAGTGGAACTAATTGTTGAATAAGGTATGCTCAGCATGAGGATGGGTGATGGATTCTAGCCCAGATGGAAATATCTTTTAAACTCCTGCTGTATTAGAGAACAGCAATCTCAACACAGGCAAATCTAGCATGATTCTAAAAGTGCTTTGAGCCATTCATGTGGCATATGGCAGTATTTTAAGAGGTGAATACAGAGGTTGTTTTAAAGTGGTTGTGTTCCCCATCCCCACCCCAAAGTTGAACCACATTCACAGAAAAGATGGGGAAAGCATCTGCATTGTAATTTTCTGTCCCATGTTACAACACCAACAGAAGGTGGGCTTTGCACAAATTGCTACTTAACTGCAGCTATATCAGAGTTTACTAAAAATGTTTCATTGTGAAGTGCTTTTATAGTAATGCAGTTTTCTGGCATTTATTTTCATTCTGTCCTACTCTTCCATCATGCACAACTTCCTTAGATGTAGAAAAATACTGGAACAGTTTTGTATAATTATGCAAAATCTCTTGGAGAAGAATACCAGCATGCCAGGGTGGTGAATTGAGGAATACACTGGAGATGCAGACATGGAACTGAATTTATTTTCAAGCACAACAGGAGTATCAGCTAAAGTATTACAAGAAAGTGTTATGCAATCTTCCAATGGATCAAACTCTAACTGCATAAAAGATGTATATAATGACAAAAAAATCCCTAAGTGCAGGCAGCCTATATAGCCAGTTGCTCTTCTTAGGTGACCTTGGGAGCCAGGGTACAGAATGAGGCACTCTGGTAGGAGACTAATGAGAGGAATTTGGACACCTCTGCACTTGAACCAAGCTGGCTAACACTGCCCTAACTGAAAGGCAAAACTAATGAGTAGCTGCTCTCTCCGGTGAAATTCTAGTTAAATATGCTGTTTTATCACTAGGATCTCTTGCCCCTACTTGGGACCAAATAGGGAATGTAAGAAAGAGCAGGAGTGCCATAGTAATACCTTTAGTGAGATCTGAGATAGGGCTCTGTATCATAATTAAAGCAGTCATCCTCCATTAAGTCTGGACAAAGCCCTAGAGCTACTCTCTTCGGTGACACTTGCAAAATATGCCCTAGAATGTCTAAAGTTCTCATCTAATGAGAACTCTTAATTTCTCTCTCATCTGCTTTCTGAGGATGAGAAAAGCCAACTAGGCAATAACTATAGAGAAATCAGCACATTTTCTTATTCCCACTGTTCAGGAAATGTTTGCATCCTTCATCCTGAAGAAGTATACCACTAGAAATAGCTGATCAGTAAATTCATTAGACTACTTATTTAAGTTGCTACTATGATAGAAGGAAGACAAAAACCTTTGTTTTTGAACAAGTCTTTTTAGAAAGTTCATTATGTTACTATACTTGTTAGTAATATAAAATACTGAGTAGTAATATAAAATAGTAATCTAAAAATATTTGGATTTTCTGCCATGTATAAGTTTCCTTGCACTAAAGGTAAAGTGGTTTCTTTTTTATTTGTTTTAATAAAAATTATATATATTCTTAAAATAATTTGCACTAACTAATCCTGTTAATCATTTAAGAGAAAGAAGAAGCTTAAGAACTTTGGGCTTCTAGGAAGAATTGCATAGATAAATGTGACAATCTAGCTGGCAACCTTGCTATCTTTTAAAGCAAGTAGTGGCACAGGCTAGATTTTGAGCTGTGACTCAGCAGAGGCTGAGGGGATGGAGTGTAAAGCGGGAGGAGTGATAGAGCATTGTGTCTCCCGAGTTCTGGTCCCAGCTTCACCCCCAGGACAGGTTTGCCTGAGGAGCTGCCCCGTAGCTGCAGCAGCCTCAGCATTAAAGGCCCTCCCTGCCCTGCTTCACCTTTGCTCCTGCGCCATCGTTACACTGTGGCAGCATCGTGGTGCAGTGTATGGTTGCATATATTGGCCCTATGCCATTTCTGTGCTGGGAGCATTCTCTCTGGGGTCGCTTCAGACCTTCTGCAGCTCCTGTGCACTGCTGGAGAGGCGGGCAGGGGCTGCAGTGATCACTAGACTCTGGCTCTATGCTGGTCCTGAACTCTTTCTGCATCCGGTCCATAAAGTAATCCCCAAGACTATTTCTGCCATCCTGGGAACAGTCAAGCCTGCGAGCATTGGTCAGCAGATCTCCCATCAGCTTGATCTTCTGGATTTTGGGCCCAATAAATTGTTTCTTGATAGTGCTTGCACTATGAGGGTCTGCATTTTCAACACTCAGGGCATAAAGCTCTTCAAAATATCGTAGCATAGTTTTCCATTGTACCATTGCTAGTTCCAGGGCTTTCATCAGACCGACTGCATAATCACAGTTTGGTTTCTGAAAACAAAGACAGAATTGTATTTACTCAAAAGAGCAGCTCATGTATCTGTATTCATCAATGGATTCCTGCAACTTAACCTGGTGCTCTGAGCAAGTTGTACTACGATTTTGCAACAACTGCTTCTAGTTTGGAGCATCTATTAGTTTCTGCAGGCTAAAAACACAAGTGGTAGAACCCAAGCACTTCTTCAAGGAAGAGATTTACATAGCAGCAGCTATGCCCAAAGAGGGTTCTTTTACCAGGAAACCCAATCATAGAATGGTTGGAGTTGGAAGGGATCTTAAAATCATCTTGTCCCAACCCTCTGCCATATTCCACTAGACCAGGCTGCTCAAAGGCTCATCCAACCTGGCCTTGAACACTCCCAGGAAAGGGGCATCCTCTACTACTCTGGGGAATTTTTTCTAGTGTCTCACCACGCTCACAATAAAGAGGAACTTGCTAATATCGAGCCTAAATCTGCCCTCTTTCAGTTAAAAATCATTATCCCTCATCCTAACACTGCATTCCTAGACAAAGAGTCCCTCTCCCTCTTTCATGTAGGCCCCTTTTAAGTACTGGAAGTCCTAAGCTCCTCCTTGATGTAAACTGAGTATTAAGAAAGACTTTTACAATAGCCTTTTTACTTTCTGCAGCCTAACAGCTGCTGTGATGGACCAAAGAGGAGCATTCTGTAATAACTAATTTGGTAGAGGAGAATCGGCTCCATGGTCTTAAATGAGGTGGGTTATTTTTTCCTGAAAACTTTTGAGTTATTCCTTTGTACCTGTGGAAGCCCAAGTTAGATCTTAGACAGTTCAAATTCTGTCGTGAGCTGTACTTTAGGAAATCAACTCCTGCCTCAAGCTGGATGGTTCTCCTTCCTTATCACTCTTCTTTGGTGCTAGTCATGTCTAAGCTTCCACTTAGGTTCAGTGTGAAGGAGACAAGAGGGCTGTTTCAGCACAATTTAAGGAGTCACAATCCATTACAGCATACTGGAAACAGCAGTGTCCAGCTGAGTAAAAGAAAAGGGGTACACTATCCATATTCTTTTGGGCTGGAATGCAACTCCATAGAGTTAGGACTGTATGTCTGACAGTATCTAGGCATCACAGTCGAGAACAAAACCGTGTACACAAGTAGGCCAGATAAATTATATCTGGAAATCTAATAGTGGATGAATGCAGAGATCTGAAGTACCAACAACGTAATTCAGTAAGTTAAACGGATCACAGCTGCTTGAAAACTTGTTGACTACACACCTGGATGGTTTTAGAGCAGTAATGGCCTCCTCTTTCTTGCTGATACTTCATCAATGCCTCTGTGGCTTTTCTCTCTTCCAGAGCTTGATGCAGGAAGAACTTCGAAATATTTGGTAGAGCCACATGTGACTGATCAAAATATTCACCCTAAGCACACAAAAAACAGGAGTGTTAAGAATTGCCAGAGATGGGACTCACCTGCAGCAGAACGTGGCTTTAACAGAACTTGGGAGACCCTTCCAGTGGAAGGTCTTTTGTTCACAAAGCACCATCACTTTGGAGACTTTGATCCAATTTCTACAATAAATGAAGTGAGTAGTTAAGAGTATGAAATGAAAAATCTATACTTCCACTAGAACTCCTGTCCTTTAATATTGGTCAGGCAACTGTAGTACTGATATTAATCTTGCAGTAGCAGTTCAGAGATCTTCAGAATATTTTATTTATGAGTGGTTAGCATGTGTGTGTTTTGTAATTGTGTTTTGTGGAGGGTTTTTGTTTTGTTTTTTAAACATACTCTTCGAATAGGGAACATAAAATTTATCCCTGCAGGCCTGCATTCCAGTCAAAAGTTAGCTTTCAAAGGTATGAGAAAGATGAGGCAAACACCAAAGAGAACAAGCACAACTTTGCATCTGTTTATCAGCTTTATTATGGACAATAGTGTTCCAAAATAATGGATACTGCTACTGAACTATACACCTTCAACATTAGATGTAGCTCATGCCTGGGAAGGCATGTCAGGAAGAACATAAATCTGTTGGAGCAAGTCCAGAGGAGGGACACAAAGTTATCAGAGGGATGGAGCACCTCTCCTATGAGGAAAGGCTGAGACAATTGGGTTTGTTCAGCCTAAAAAAGAGAAGGCTCTGGTGACCTAACTGTGTCCTTCCAGTACCTGAAGGGAGCCTACAAGAAAGATGAAGAGAGACTTTCTACAAGAGCATGCAATGACAGGACAAGGGGGAATGGCTTAAAAGTGAAAGAGCATGTTTGGATGAGATATTTGGAAAAAACTCTTTACTGTGAGGATGGTGAGACACCAGAACAGGTTGCCCAGAGCAGCTGTGGATGCCCCATCCTGGAAGTATTCAGAGTCAAGCTGGCTCTGAGCAACCTGGTCTTGGGAAAGGTGTCCCTGTACATGGCAAGGGGTTTGGAACCTGATGATCTTTAAGGTCCTCTCCAACCCAGGCCATTCTATAATTCCAGAAATATTACAATCCTAACTCCTCTGCTGGCTTTGTTCTGTTCTGTATGGGAAAGTTACAACTTAAACCACTGCCATATTTAACCATGCTAACAGATCTAATAGGTCTTATATATAGAATATTTTATCCAAGATACCGTGGCTGTCTCGTGAAGAGTAGTATTACAGGCAGGTAGCAAAGGAGAGCCAGCAGGGTACACTGGTTTGAACACCGGCTCTGCACAGCTCTGATGTCAAAGAGAATGAGAGGCAGCAGATGGGACTTTGCCAAGAACCAAACTGAGGGAGCTACAACATCCTCATCTGCTGCTGCCCTGACCATGTGTGTGCAACACAGCACAGCTTCTGTCCCTTGGACATGTGTGTGCAACACAGCACAGCTTCTGTCTCCTGGACAGGTTCTGCACCAGAGTACACATAACTGCATATCGAGCTGTTGGCTTGTAGCCTGCCTAGGAGGGGCAAGCAACAAGTATGTGCACTTCCTAAGTTCTTCTGCTTCTGATTGTCTTCCCTGCTTTCCTCTATTACCCTGCTTAAATAGGAAATACTTTCACTTCAGCTATGTTACTCTGTTCAGAAGGAAAATGAAGACATGTTAAACACAAAACTTTAGGTTTTTCTCTTATGTTTGTAGGACCATCTTGGGATAACCCAAACCTGTGCCATACATACACACATGCAACCATAAACCATTGAAGAGAAAGCACATACTGGAATGTTTTATTAAGAACATTCATTGCTTGATTTGAAGAATCCTTTTCCTCAAGTCACTCATTCCTGTTTCTGTTGACAGCACAGCCAAGACTGAGTGTTTTATAACCAGTTCCTCAGTGCAAGTGTGCAGCATGACTTCAAGTGGAGCTCAAGTTAACACATCTGCTTAACTGTTAAGGTAAATATTTTATGTCAATCGTTCACTCTTTAGGATGTTCACATTTCTAGGTTTGATTTATCCACAGTCAATTTCTAACCGAGTTTTCTTCATCCCGTCCAGCTGCCAATCGCTACAACTTTTTTTCTTCCACAGGCTTAACAGGTTTTACTGCACACTTAAATTTTCATTGAACCCATACTTGACACCAAACTCAATTGAAGGATCTTGGGGATATACTGAATATAGTTTGTGTTGCTTCCCAGTGGACGCTTGGCATCAGAAGGTATGGCATTGATAATTTTGATTTTTTAATTTTAATGTCTCTGTTAAGTTATATGTTTGCCTTAACACTTGATATGTAGCCAGATGCAATTTTGGCGTGAATTTGACATTGTATCAGTGATACCTTTGGACATGAAATTATAAAAGTTCATGCCTGCGGAGCAAGAAAACCTAAGCCATCCGCGACGTTCACAGACTATAGTTAACCACACGCAACAATTCAACAAACTTTGGGGAGAAAGCCACGCAAGCGTTATATTCCAAAGCTGTCAGCATTCCCTCTTTTTTCCTTTTTCCCTTTTCCCCAGGCAAAAGCTACTCTGTGAGTTACCCAAAACACACGAGCGCTCGTTTCACAGCCCGCGCGTTACGGACCTTCCGCGTTGTTTCCGTGGCCGTGCGGGCGCAGCGGCCGCGGCGCGGCTTTGGCAGGAGCCAAATCCCCTGGGTCAGAACACAGGCACCCCTGTGCCGTCCCTGCCCGACTCTAAACGCTCCTCAGCCGGCCTCCGGCACCTCCTCTCCCCTCCGCCGGTGGCTGCCAGTGCAGGGCGATGGGGGACACAGGCAGCCCGCCGTGCCCTCCCGCGGCCGTGCGCGCCCCGCCGCCTTACCAGCGCCTGCAGGCAGTAGTGCAGCTCCAGCTGGGCGCCGGTGACGCCGCAGAGCGCCTCCTCCACGGCGGGCGGGAAGCCGTGGCGGACGCGGCTGCCGGGCAGCGGGCGGTGCGCGGGGCAGGCGGGCAGCGTCACCCGCGGCCGCTTGGAGCGCGGCTCGGCCATGGCCGGCGCCGCCATGGGGCCG